>PVLA01002230.1:0-283471 GCA_004027455.1 Hydrochoerus hydrochaeris | reverse complement strand
AAAGGATCAAAACATGTTCACTGGAAGAAAGATAGTCTCCTAATAAATGATGCTCAAGGTGGGCCCGCCCTGCCACTGGGAACATAGCAGAAGCCTGCATCAGGTGTAAACTGCCTGAACCTCACCTAAGGGCCCGCCCTGCCACTGGGAACATTGAGGAAGGTGGCATCAGGCTTAGGCTGACTGGAACCTCCTGTGTCGGCCGCCCTGCCACAGGGAACATCGAAGAAAGCCCCCTCAGGTGTAGGATGCCTGGAACCTGCCCTGTGGGCCCACCCTGCCACCAGGAACATTGATGAAGCCCGGGTCAGGTATTGGTTGCCTGGAACCTGCCCCATGGGCACTCCAACCAGGAATTTAGGGGAAGCCTGCATCAGGCTTAAGCTGCCTGGAAACTCCCCCGTGAGCCCGCCCAGCCACCAGGAATGTAGCTGAAGCCTACATCAGGTATAAGCTGCCTTGAACCTACCCCGAGGGCCTGCCCTGCAACCAGGAACATCGAGGAAGACTGAGTCAGGCACAGGCTGCCTGGAACCTCCCTGTGGGCCCACCCTGCCACCAGGAACATAGCAGAAGACTGCATCAGGCATAAACTGCCTGGAAACTCACCCAAGGGCCAGCCCTGCCACCAGAAATATCAAGGAAGCCTGCCTCAGGCTTAAGCTGCCTGGAACCTCCCCTGTGGATGCACCCTGACACCTGGAACATCTCAGAAGCACACACCAGACTGAAAACTGCACTGGGCTGCATCTGGTGGGCCCACCCTCCCACCTGGAACATCAGAAGACCTCAGCAGGCTCCAGTTAGTGTGAAAAACTTTGGAAGTTTGCTCCAGGCCATGAACCTTGGACTACAGTGGATTAATTGTGTCAGTGTGATGAGTATACCACTAAAATAGAGGTATACGGTGGAGAAATAGGACCCGTAGCAAAACCCCCTCCAACTAACTGTAAGACTTTGATGAGTCTGAAAAGAGTGGGTGTGATCCACTCCTACACATAGAAAACATCAGGCAGAGTGAAAATGACAAAACAAAAAAGCAAAATGCGGTCTCAAATATATACTTAAACAGAAGCAACTATAGGAGACACTGAAATAGACGACCCCAAAAGTAACACACTGGGAAGCTCTGAAAAGATAGTGAGTAAAATAAAAAAAAAACAACTGCATCAGGCTATAGAGGAAATCAAATAAGAAGTACTCTCCCATGTAAAGATAGAAATAACAACTTTAGTAAAGGAGTTGTTGAATGCATCTAAAGAAGAACTAGAGAAAAAAGTACATGAGCATGGGAAACTGAATGAAACTTTGAATGACCAATATAGAAAACAAGCAGAATTCATGAAACAAACTCAAAGAAACATCCAAGAAACAAAAAATTCTATTGAAAGCATGCAAAACTTCCTAAAGGAAGCTGAGGATAGGATTTCAGACCTTCAGAATAGGATCATAATTAGTGATCAGGAAAGGATAAAACTTTCAAAAATAAAAAAGCAGCATGGAATGACAATCCAGAAGCTGTATGATGATGCAACGAGCAACAATATAAGAATAATGGGCATTAGCAAAGATACAGGAGTCCAGGCAAATGACATACATACAGTATTTACAGAAATAATAACAGAAAATTTCCCAAACATTTTTAAAGTATCTGATATGCAGATAAGTGAGGCATATAGGACACCAAACAGTCAGAATCAACATAAATCCACACCCAGACACATAATAATTAAGATCTCAGATATACAGCATAAAGACAGAATACTAAATTCTGTTGGAGAAAAGACACCACTCACCTATCAAGGAAAGCCCATTAGACTCATGGAAGACTTTTCAGCAGAAACAGTAAAGTCAAGAAGAGCTTGGAGTGAGGTATTTCAAGCCCTGAAAGAAAAGAACCTTCAACCCAGACTGATGTACCCAGAAAAACTTTCATTCAAATTTAATGGAGAAACCAGATACTACCACGAAAAAGGACAACTGAAGAAATTCACATCCACCAAATCAACTCTAGCAAGAATACTGAAAGACATGCCAGACAGAGATAAAAAGTGAACAAAATCCTCAAAACAACAACAGAAAGAAAGCACTAGGTAGGATATGCAATTAAATGAAGGGAAAAGCAGAAAAAAACAACTGGAACTTAACATGGCAAAGTTGAGCCAGTACATATCAGTGATATTCATAAATGTAAATGGCCTCAATTCACCTATAAAAAGAAATAGATTGACAGGATGGATCAAGAAACAGGATCCCACAATATGGTGTAAAAAAGAAACACATCTGACCCAAAAGGAAGCTCACAGATTAAAAGTCAGAGGATGGAAAACAGTATTCCATGCAACAGGACCCAGAAAAAAGCAGGGGTAGCTATTCTATTTGCAGACAACGTGAACTTCAAACCTATAATGACTAAAAGATACAGAGAAGGTCACTGCATACTTGTTAGTGGAAAAATTTAAGAGGAAGAACTAACAATTACAAATATATATGCACCAAATACAGGAGCATCCAACTATAGAAGACAGATACTAATGGACATGGAAAACCAAATACACAAGAACACAATTATAAGAGCAGATCTTAACAGCCCATTGTCACAAAGAGATAGATCAACTGGAGAAAATGTCAGCAAAGAAATATCAGAACTGAATCATACCTGTGAGCAATTGGACTTAGTAAACGATTACAGAGTGTTCCACCCAACCATATCAGAATACACATTCTTCTCAGCTGTGCATGGGACATTCTCCAAAATAGACCATATATTATCCCATAAAACATTCTTAAGTAAATGCAAAGGTATTGAAACCATACCATGCATAGTATCTGACCATAGTGCACTGAAATTGGAAATTAATGGCAAAAGAAATTGTAAAACCTACATAAATACATGAAAAATAAATAATAGCCTTTTGAACAACCAGTGGGCTACAGATGCAATTAAAGAAGAAATAAAACAATACCTACAATTCAATAAAAATATAGAAACAACATACTATAATCTGTGGGATGCAATGAAAGTGGTCTTAAGAGGGAAACATATAGCAATAAATGGTCAGAATGAGCACAAATGAACAACCTAATTCTCAATCTCAAGCTTCTAGAAAAAGAAGAGCAAGCTAAATCCAAAGCTCATACAAGAGAGGAAATTGTAAAGATTAGAGCAGAAATCAATACAATTGAAACTAAATAAACAATACAAAGAAATAATGAATCAAAAAGCTGGTTTTTTGAGAGAATAAACAAAATTGACAAACCTCTAGCTAATCATATCAAAAGAAAGAAAGGAAAAACCCAAATTAATGCAATAAGAACTAAAAAGTGGAAAATTACTGCAGATCCCATGGAAATTCAAAAGATCATGAATACCTACTTTGAAAATCTCTACTCACATACAGTGGAAAACACAGAGGAAATGGACAGATTTCTAGAAAAATATGAACTACCAAAGCTCAACCAAGAAGACATAACAGTTTTGAATGACTCAATATCAGCTATTGAAATTGAAAACATAATTAAAAACTTATCACCAAAGAAAAGCCCAAGTCCAGATGGATTCACAGCTGAATTCTACAAGAAATTTAGAGAAGATTTGATGCCAATACTCCTTAAAATCTTCAATGAAGTTGAGAAGAAGGCAGTCCTCCCTAAATCATTCCTGGAGGCAAGTAATACTCTGAAACAAAAACCAGAGAAAGATCCAACCAAAAAGGAAAACTATAGGCCAATCTCACTAATGAACATTGATGCAAAGATTCTCAACAAAATACTGGAAAATAGAATGCAGCAAATTATCAAGAAGACTATACATCATGACCAAGGGGGTTTCATTCCAGGAATGCAAGGATGATTTAATATACACAAATCAATAAATGTAATATGCCACATCAACAGAACCAAAAACAAAAACCACACAGTCATGACAATAGATGCAGGAAAAGCTTTCGATAAAGTCAGACGCATGTTCATGATAAAAACCCTTCAGAAACTCGGAATAGACAGAGTCTACCTCAACCTTATAAAGGCCATCTATGACAAACCAACAGCCAACATTATACTAAACTTACAAAAACAGAAAACTTACACTTTATAATCAGGAACAAGACAAGGATATCCACTACCATTACTCTTTTCCAGTATAGTTCTGGAAAAACTAGCCAGGGCAATCAGACAAGAGAGAGAAATAAGAAGAATCAAGATAGGAAAGGAAGAATTTAATTTATCACTATTTGCAGATCACATTATATTCTATATAGAAGACCCAGAAAACTATATTAAAAGACTACTACAGGTAATAAACAAGGTCAACAGTGTAGCTGGATATAAAGCCAATGCTCAAAAATCAATAGCATTCCTGTACACAAACAAAAAACTCACTGAGAAAGAAATTATGGAAATATTGCCTTTAGAATCACATTTAAAAAATGAAATACTTAGCAATCAACCTAACGAAAAATGTAAAACACCTATATGCTGAAAATTATACTACACTTAAAAAGGAGATTGAAGAGGATATTAGAAAATGGAAGGATATTACTTGTTCTTGATTAGGAAGAACCAACATTGTGAAAATGGCCATACTCCCAAAACTGTTATACAGATTTAACACAATCCCAATCAAAATATCATTGACATACCTCACAGGTCTAGAGAAAACACTCCTAAAATTCATTGGGAAATAGAAGAAACCTAGAATAGCAAAGGCAATTCTAGGCAACAAAAGCAAGGCAGGAGGCATCTCAATTCCTGACTTGAAACAGTACTATAAAGCCACAGTGATAAAATCAGCTTGGTACTGGCAAAGAAATAGACCTGAGGATCAGTGGAACAGATTGAAAGATGCAAGCACAACTACAAAGACACTCAGCCATCTGATATTTGACAAAGGGGCTAAATATGTTCACTGGAAGAAGGATAGTCTCTTTAATAGATGGTGTTGGAAAAATTGCCTCTCTACATGCTGAAGACTGAAACTAGATCCAAGCCTATCACCATGCACAAAACTAAAGTCTAAATGGAAAAGACCTAAATATTAAAACAGAACCACTAAATCTACTGGAAGACAAGATAGTTAGAAATCTTGGAGACATAAGGGTAGGCAGAGATTCATGAACAAAATGCAAACTACATGGGAAACCCTTCAAAGAATCAACAACAAGGATCCCATATTATTGAAAAGTTTCTGCTTTTCAAAGGAATTCACCAACAGAGTGAAAAGAAAACCCAAACAGTGGGAAAGAATTTTAGCCAGCAACCCCTCAGACAAAGGACTTGTGTCCACAACATAAAAAGAATTGAAAAACATCAAGCCCCCCAAATTCAAAGACCCTCTCCAAAAATGGGCATCTGAGATGAACACACAGTTCTGAGAGAAAGATATACAAATGGCAAATAAATACATGAAGAAATGTTCACCATCACTGGTATTTGAGAAATGCAAATTAAAACATCATTGAGATTCCACCTTACCCCATAAAGAATAGCTGCCATCAAGAAATCAACTGATAATAAATGTTGGCGAGGCTGCCAGGAAAAAGGAACACTGCTACACTCTTGGTGGGAATGTAGACTGGTGCAACCATTATGGAGATCCATATGGAGAATTCTCAGAAGACTAGGATTGGAAGCCCTATTCAATCCAGCTATTCCCTTTCTGGGTATTTTGCCTAAAGAACTGAAAATTTCATATCACAGTGATATATGTGTACCCATGTTCATAGCTGCACAATTTGGGATAGCTAGATACTGGAAACAACCAAGATGCCTAGCTATTGCACAGTGGATGAAAAAGATGTGGCATTTTTATATACTGGAATATTACTCAGCTATAAAAAGGATGATCTTGAGGCCTTCATAGGCAAATGGAGACAACTTGAGACTATCCTCATTAGTGAAATAAATAAGAATCATATTTATAAATATCATATTGTGTCTCTAGCGTAAAAAGTAAATATGAACTAGAAGTGTAATAAAAGCAAAATGTATAATTGCTATTGTAAAAAAGAGAGGAAAAGAAAGTGCTCTAAGGGATATAACTGCATGTATGTTTGAGTGTGTAAAATAGATGACCATATTGCTGAATCTTTGTGGGATCTTTGAGCAGAATTTTTTGTAGTCTGACTGTTTATATGTTTACTATGTACCCTTTAACTCTGTACCTTGAACAACTACATCCAGGATTACAGTATGTAATTTATAAATTACTGATTTCTTAGTGTGGCTTTTACTCATTTTCCTCTTTTTTCTTTCTTTTAGAATTCTGTATTGTTGCTACCCATTTTTCTGTTTTGTTTTGTTTTTCTTCTCTTCAAATAAAATTTTTAAAATGTATAATTGCTATTGTAAAAAAGAGGAAATAGGAAGCACTATAAAAAGATATACCTGCATGTATGTTTAGGTGTGTGGGATTGATAACCATATTTCTAGGTTCTTGTTGGATTGTTGAACAGATCTGTTTGCACTCTCAGTGCTTCATTGTCCACTTTGTGTGCTTTAATTTTGTAAGCTGTAAAACTATTTCTAAAGAACAATACATAATTTATCAACTAGTTATTTCTTACTGTTTATCTTTTTTTCTCAAAATGCTGTAATATTTCTATCCTTTTTCTATTTTTTTCTCTCTTTTAATAAAAAAAGTCAAAATAAATAAATAAATAATGCTCAAAAACTGGTTTCCACATGCTGAAGACTAAAACTAGACCCATGTATATCATCATTCACTAAACTAAAATCAAAATGGATCAAATATCTGAATATTAAAACATAAACACTAAATTTACTGGAAGAGAAAATATGCGGATATCTCAAAAACATAGGTGTTGGCAGAGACTTCATGAACAAATTCCAGACTTCAAGGGAAGTATTACAAAAATAAACAAATGGGATCTCTTATTATTAAAAAAAACTTTTGCACAACAAAAAAAATTACCTAGACAGTGAAAGGACAACCAACACAGTGGAAAATCTTATAGCCAGTTATCCCTCAAAGGCCTTCTATCTAGACCATATAAAGAATTGAAAAAAAATCAGACCCTCAAATTCAAAGAGTCAATCCAAAAAGGGGCATCTGAGATGAATACATATTTCTCAGATAAAGAAATACAAATAGCAAATAAGTACAGGAAAAATGTTCAACTTTATTTGTCATTCACGATATGACAAGTAAAATGACACTGATATTTCGCCTCATCCCAGAAAGATGGCTGTCATCAGAAAAATCAACCAATAACAAATGCTGGAATAACTGTGGGGAAAATGGAATCCATCTTTGCTGTTGAAGGACTGGTGCAACTACTGTTGAAATCAGTGTGGAGATTCCTTTAAAAACTAGAATTAAAGATGCCATCCAACCCAGCTATTCCACTTGCATATATCTTCCCAGAGAAATGAAAAACATCATGCCACAGTGATATATGTGCACCTGGGTTTTTTTTATTTTAAAGAGAACAAAACAAAAGAGAACAGAACAAAGCAATGCAAACAACAAGCACTTCAGGACAAAACAACTGGATATCAACAGTAGCTACCATAATGCTTCTTTTCTTTGAAATAGTTGAGTATATCTTCACACGCAATAATGTAAAACATAACAAAATAGTATAAAACCATTCAAGAGAATCAAAGTGTTACAGGATCTTCAAAACAAAATGACCAAACAATGGCTATATAATATCTTATTTTTCATAAAAACAAATGTTTATACTAACACACATATTAAAATCCAATAAGACACAACATGGTAGAACCAATGGAAACAGAAGAACAAAGGCATGTTAGGAATTCAAAGCAAGATGATATTAACTCAGCAATGGCTGCCATAATGTCTTGTTTTCTTCAAAATAGCTGTTTATACCACCACACATAATAAAATCAAACAAAACAGGGTAAAACCATTCCAACCAATGCATGAAAATAATATGTCTTCAAAGCAATATAATGGGGAACCATGATTACCATAAAATCTTATATACACTTAACATTTCTTACACTAGGGACACTATGCGGTATTTATACATGTGAGTTTGATTTATTTCTCTTGTGAGTGTGGTCTCAAGTTGCATTCATTTATTTATAAATATCTCACTGTGATCATTCTTTATAGCTGAGTAGTACTCCATTGTGTGAAAATACCTCATCTTTTTTATTCATTCCTCAGTTGATGGGCACATAGGTTGTTTCCAAGATCAGGCTATTACAAATCGTGCTGCTATAAACATGGGTGCACATATATCACTGTGTTATGATTTTTTCAGATCTTCTGGAAATATGCAAAGAAGGTGAATACCTGGGTAAAACATGACTTCTAATCCCAGGTTTTTTAGGAATCTCCAGACTGACCTCCACAGTGGTTGCACCAGTCTACACTCCCACCAACAGTGCAGAAGCATTCCTTTTTCCCCACAGCATCTCCAGCATTTGTTGTTCATAGTTTTCTTGATCCTGGCCATTCTTTCAGGAATAAGATGGAATCTCAGTATGGTTTTAATTTTCATTTCTCTAATGACTAATGATGATGAACATTTTTTCATATATTTATTTGTCATTCATATTTCTTCACTTGAGAACTGTGTGTTCATCTCAGAGGCCCATTTTTGGATAGGGTCTTTGAATTTCAGGGGTCTGATTTTTTTTTAATTCTTTATAATTTTGAGACAAAGTCCTTTTTCTGAAGGACAGTTCACTAAGATTTTTCCCAATTTGTGGGTTTTCTTTTCACTATGCTGGAGACTTCTTTCAACATGCAGAAACTCTTTAATGAGACATGATCCCCATTATTGATTCTGGGAAGTATTTCCCATGCAGTTTTGTTCTTGTTCATAAATTCTATACCTACCCCTATGTCTTCAAGATTTTTACCTACTTTGTCTTCCAACAGATTTAGGTTTTCTGTTTTAATATTTAGATCTTTGATCCATTTAGATTTTAGTTTAGTACATGGTGATAGGCATGGGTCTAATTTTAGTTTTTGGCATATAGAGAGCCAATTTTTCCAGCACCATTTAAAGAGACTATCTTTATTCCAGTGAATATTCCATTGAACTTTGGGTCTGTTTTTATTCCAATACCATGTTGATTTTATTACTGTAGCTTTGTAGTATAACTTCAAGTCAGGGATTGTGATGCCTCTTGCGTTGCCTTTGTTGCTTACAATTGGCTTCGCTATTCTGGCTCCAGATAAACTTTAGGAGTGATTTCTCTAGATCTATGAGGTATGCTAGTGGTATTTTGTTTGGGATTGCATTAAATCTTCATAACAATTTTGGGTGAATGTTCATTTTCACAATATTTATTCTTCCTATCCATGAACAAGGGATGTCTTTCCATTTTCTGAGGCCCTCTTTGATTTCTTTTTCAGAGCATTATAATTTTCCTTGAATAGATCTTTGAATTCTTTCATTAGATGGATTTTTAAGTATTTCATTTTTGGGGGTGCTATTGTGAAAAGTGTGGCTTCTCATTTCTTGCTCAGTGATTTTGTTGTTAGTGTATAGGAATGCTATTGATTTTTTAGTGTTGTCTATGTATCCATCTACATTACTAAATTTATTTATTATATCTAAGAGTCTCTCAATGGAGTTTTGGGGGTCTTCTATGTAGAGTATCATGTTGCGCCATGCCAGTGCTGTGCACCATGAGGTGAGTTGCAGATCACCAGTTCAGACATAGAAGGGTTTGGGACCACCAATCCCAGCAGCTGGGTGCCTGCCCAGCCCCCTTGGGTCATTGAACTAGGCTCTAGGGGTTCCACAGGCTTGAGTGGACTGTGCTCAGTGACCTTCATTCAACAGGGGAGCCAGGCTCACCAAAGGGGGAGCCAAGCCAGAGCCGTGCCATGAGGTGAGTTGCAGCTAGCCAAGGCAAGCCCAGAAGGGTTTGGGACCATTGATCCCAGAGGCTGGGTGCCTTCCCAGCCCCCCTTGGGTCATTGGACTGAGTTCCAAAGGTTCCGCGGGCTTGAGTGGACTGCACCCAGTGACCTTCGTTCAACCAGGGGAGCCAGGCTGGCCAAAAGGGGAGCCAAGCCAGTGCCGCAATGTGAGGGAAACCTTTGGAAAATTGCTGGAAACTTGGAAATACAGGAAAATGACAAAACAAAAGACCAAAATGCAATCTCAAACCTCCAGCCTATCCCAAGAAATAGGAGCCATGTACATAGAAGAAAATACTACACATACACCTGAAATGTATGAAATAATATCAACTGAAATAAAGAAGCAAGTACTGGAAGCTATGAAGGAACTCAAATCAGAAATAGTCTCCCAGGTAATAAAAGAAATGATGCAAGTAATGAAAGAAATACTGAATACATCCAACAAATACACAGCTAAACAATTAGAGGAACAAAGCAAAATGATAGAATCCCTCAATGAACAGTTTAAGAGACAAACAGAATGCGTTAAGCAGATTCAAAGAGATATACAGGAAGTCAAAAACTCTAATGAAAGTTGCAAAAACCACCTCAATGAAAGTGAAGATAGAATGTCAGACCTTGAAGATAAGATTGCAGCTAGTGAAAAGGAAAGGGAAGGTCTTCTAACAATAACCAGAAATCAGGAAATAACAATTCAACTGCTGCAAGATGATGCAAAGAAAAAAAACATAATATTAATAAGGATAAATCAAAAAGAAGGGGAAAACATTAATGATATCAAGAGGCTATTTACAGAAGTAATACCTAAAAATTTTGCAAACGTGAATATGGAAACTGACATATGGATTAGTGAGCCATATAGAACTCCAAATAGTCATAACCAAAACAAAACTACACTAGAATATAATAACCATCTCAGAAATCCAGCATAAGAACAGAATATTAAAAGCTGTTAGAAAAGACAGGTCACCCATAAAGGAAAAGCTATCAGAATCATGGCAGACTTCTCAACACAAACAATGAAGTTAAGAAGAACATGGAGTGAAGTTTTTCAGATCCTTAAAAAAAACAACTTCCAACCTAGACTGATATACCCTGCAAAACTGTCCTTCAAAATGGATGGAGAAATCAGATACTTTCATGACAAAGAACAGCTGAAGAACTTCATGATCACCAAACCAAACCTACAAAGAATACTGAAAGACATTCTAGATACATATATGAAAAAAACACTAAGCAAGACAGACAAATAAACAGAATGGAAAGCTAATATACACCATCAGAAAGATAACAAGTCAACAATAAACCAATATATGTCAGTTATAAGCGTTAATGTAAATGACCTCAATTCACCAATTAAAAGAAATAGACTGGCAGAATGGATCAAGAAACAACATCCAACCATATGCTGTCTACAAGAAACCCATCTAACCCAAAAGGAAATTCATAGACTGAAAGTCAAAGGATGGAAAAAAACACTCCATGCAAGAGGATCTCAAAAAAAAGCAGGGGTAGCTATTCTTTTTGCAGACCATGTGAACTTCCAACCGAGAATGGTCCAAAGAGATAATGAAAGTCACTACATATTAGTTATCAGAAAACATCAAGAGGAAGAGATAACAATCTTAAATATACATGTGCCAAATTCCAGAGCACCCAACTACACAAAGCAAATATTAACAGAAATTAAAAATCAATTGGGCAATAACACAATTATAACAGGGGACTTTAACACACCACTGATACAAAGGGATAGATCAACTAGACAGAAAATCAGCAAAGAAAAAACAGAACTGAATCACACCTGTGAACAAATGGATTTGATAGACGTATACAGAGTGTTCCATCCAACAACACCAGGATATACATTCTTCTCACCAGTACATGGGACAGTCTGTAAAATAGACCATATACTAACCCACAGAACATATTTAAGTAAATGCAAATAATTGAAATTATCCCATGCATGTTATTGGATCATAGTGCTATGAAACTGGAAATTAATGATAAAAGTAACTGCAAAAACCACACAAACACATGGAAACTAAATAATACACTCTTGACCAATCAGTGGGTCACAGAGAAAATTAAAGAAGAAATTAAACAATATCTCCAAGCAAACAAAAATCCAAATACAACTTACCAGAACCTCTGGGATGCAATGAAAGTGGTCCTCAGAGGAAAATTTATTGAACTAATTTCCCACATTAGGAAAGCAGAATGAACACAAATAAGCAACCTGATATTACACCTGAAACATCTAGGAAAAAAAGAGCAAGACAAGCCAAAGCCAAAAGAAGGGAGGAAATTATAAAGATCAGAGCAGAAATTAATGCAATAGAGACTAAGAAAACAATTCAAAGAATCAATGAATCAAAGAGATTGTTCTCTGAAAGAATAAATAAAATTGACAAGCCCCTAGCCAATCTAATTTAGAAAAGCAAAGGAAAGACTCAAATTCATGCAATGCACAATGAAACAGGAGAAATCACTACAGACCCTGCAGAAATACAGAAGATCATCAACAACTATTTTGAAAACCTCTACTCTCATAGCTTTGATAACACAGAAGAAATGGAGAGATTCCTAGAAACATATGATCCACCAAAGCTGGGTCAAGAACATGTAAAACTGCTGAATAACCCAATTTCTATTAATTAAATTGAAAATGTAACCAAGACCCTACCAGCAAAGAAGAGCCCAGACCTAGATGTATTCACTGTGGAATTCTACAAAAAATACAAAGAAGACTTAATGACAACTCTCCTCAAACTCTTCAATGAAATTGAAAGGGAAGCAATTCTCCCTATGTCATTCCTGGAAGCAAACAACACTCTAGTATCAAAATCTGAGAATGACGCAACTAAAAAAGAGAACTACAGGCCAATCTCCCTTATGAACATAGATGCAAAAATTCTCAATAAAATATTGGCAAGCAGGATGCAGCAAATCATCAAGAAGATTATACACTATGACCAGGTGCAATTCATCCCAGGTATGCAGGGATGGTTCAACATATGTAAATCAATAAATGCAATTCACCATATCAATAGAGCCAAAAGCAAAAATCACATGATCATTTCTATAGATGCAGGAAAATCTTTTGATAAGATCCAACACCCATTCATGATAAGAACCTTACAGAGAATTGGAATAGGTGTCCTTTACCTCAATATGATAAAGGCTATCTACTACAAGCCAACAGCCAGTGTCATATTAAATGGCCAAAAACTGAAAGCCTTTACCTTAACATCAGGCACAAGACAAGGATGTCCATTATCACCGCTCCTATTCAATATAATACTGGAAATACTAGTCAGAGCAAATAGAAAAGAGAGGGAAATAAAAGGAGTAAAGATAGAAAAAGACGAAGTTAAATTATCAGTATTTGCAGAGGACATGATACTCTATGTAGAAGACCCCAAAACTTCCGTTGAAAGTCTCCTAGATATAATAAATAAATTCAGCAAAGTAGCTGGATACAAAGTCAATACTCAAAATCAATAGCATTCTTATACACTAACAACAAAATCACCGAGAGAGAAATAAGAGAAACCACACACTTCACACTTGCATCCAAAAAAATTGAAATATTTAGGAATTAATCTAATGAAAGATGTAAAAGTGTGGTACAGGGAAATTTATAATATCCTGAAAAAAGAAATAGAAGAGCAACTCAGAAAATGGAAAGACATCCCTTGTTCATGGATAGGAAGAATAAATATTGTGAAAATGGCCATTCTCCCAAAATTGTTATACACATTCAATGCAATCCCAATGAAAATACCACTAACATACCTCATAGATCTAGAGAAATCACTCCTAAAATTCATCTGGAACCAGAAGAGACCTAGACTGGCAAAGGCAATTCTAAGCAGCAAAGCCAAAGCAGGAGGCATCACAATCCCTGATTTGAAGTTATACTACAAAGCTACCTTAATAAAATCAACATGGGATTAGAATAAAAACAGACCTGAAGATCAATGGAATAAATTAAAAGATACAACTACAAACACACTCAACCACCTTATCTTTGATAAAGTGGCCAAGCATGCTCACTGGAAGAACGACAGTCTCTTTAATAAATGGTGCTGGAAAAATTGGCTATCCATATGCTGAAAACTAAAATTAGACCCATGCCTATCACCATGTACTAAACTAAAATCCAAATGTGTCAAAAATCTAAATATTAAAACAGAAACACTAAATCTGTTGCAAGACAAATTAAGTAAAAATCTTGAAGACATAAGGGTAGGTAGAGAATTCATGAACAAGAACCAAACTGCACTGGAAATGCTTCCCAGAATCAATAATTGGGATCATATCTTATTAAAGAGTTTGTGCATGTCCAAAGAAATCTCCAGCAGAGTGAAAACAAAAACTACAAACTGGGAAAAAATCTTAGTGAACTGTCCCTCAGAGAAAGGACTTCTGTCTAGAACTTACAAAGAATTTTAAAAAATCAGACCCCTGAAATTCAAAGACCCAATCCAAAAATGGGCATCTGAGATGAACACACAGTTCTCAGGTGAAGAAATACAAATGGCAAATAAATACATGAAAAATGTTCATCATCATTGGTCATTAGAGAAATGCAAATTAAACCAACACTGAGATTCCATTTCACTCCAGAAAGGATGGCCAGGATCAACAAACTGCCAACAACAAATGCTGGAGAGGCTGTGGGGGAAAAGGAACTCTTCTGCATTTTGGTGGGAGTGTAGACTGGTGCAACCACTGTGGAGGTCAATCTGGAGATTCCTCAAAAATCTGGGGTTAGAGGTCCCTTTTGACCCAGCTATTCCACTCTTAGGCATATTCCCAGAAGATCTGAAAATATCTTACCACAGTGACATATGCACACCCATGTTTATAGTGGCACAATTTGTAGTAGCCAGATCTTGGAAACAACCTAAGTGCCCATCAACTGAAGAATGGATAAAAAAATTGTGGTACTTTTATACAATGGAGTACTACTCAGCTATAAAGAATGATCACATTGAGATATTTATAAAAAAATGGATGCATCTTGAATCTATACTCATAAGTGAAATGAATCAAACTCACATGTATAAATCCCGTATAGTCTCCCTAGTGTAAGAAATGGTAAGAATACAGAAGATTTTATGGTAATCATGGTTCACCATTATACTACTTTGATGTCTTATATCTTCATTCATTGGTTCAAATGGTTTTATTTTGTTTTTTTATCTTAATATATGTGATCATATGAATAGTTACTTTGAAGACAAGTCAGTATGGTAGCCAGTGTGGATTTAATATCATCTTGCTCTGAAGTCCTACCATGCTTTTGTTTTTCTATTACCATTGGTTCTATCGTGTTGTGTCCTATTGGATTTTAATATGTATGATAGTAAAAACAAAATTTTTATGGAAAATGAGATAATATAGCAGCCATTGTTCATCTTTGGTTATTTGGTTCAGAATGTCTTGGAATACTTCCATTCTCTTGAGTAGTTTATTCTACTTTGTTATGTTTGACATAATTGTGTATAAAGCTAACCTAAGCTATTTCAAAAAATGAAACATTATGGTAGCTACTGTTAATATTCAATTGTCTTGTGAAGTGCTGTGTTGCTTACATTGTTCTGTTCTGATCTGCTTAGATCTGTCCTCTTTTGTTTTATTCTCTTTAAAATAAAAAAGTAAAAAATAAGTGAAGTATCCTATCATCTGCAAATTATGATAGTTTAAACTTGTTCCTTTCCTATCTTTATTCCTTTTATTTCTTTCTCTTGTCTAATTGCTTCAGCTAAAATTTGAAGGACTATGTTGAATAAGAGTGGTGATAATGGACATCCTTGTCTTGTGCCTGATTTTACAATAAAGGCTTTCAGATTTGGCCATTTAGTATGATGCTGTGTGCACCTATTTTTATAGGAACACAATTTGTAATAGTTAAATGTTGGAAACAACCCAAATCCCCATCAACTGAGGAACAGATTTTTAAAATTTGTTTTTTAAACAATGTAGTACTACTCAGCCATGAAGAAGTATAAACTGGAGACTTTTACAGATAAATGGATGTAACTTGATACCATAGTCATAAGTGAAATAAATCAGAATCATATGTGCAAGCAACATATTGTATCACTAGTGTGATAAACTGAATGAGTAAATAAGATTCAAAATGTACAATAGATATTGTGAATTGGGAAGAAACTATTCAAAAGAAAAGAAAAACTGTGATAGGGGAAAGGAGAGAGAAAGAAACTAAAAAATAGAAAATATATATTTATACACAAGACAGTTAAGATGGTTATGCAGCTAGATTTCCTTAGTTTATTGAAAAGGTTTATGCTAATATTGTTTGTACAAGATACCTATATATGCCTATGTCTTGTGCTCTGAATATCTACTATGAAGACAGTACACAATGTATTAAATATTGTAACTCTCCTACTATACTGTTTTGAAACTGTTTTGAAACTTTTTTGTTGTTATTTTTATTTTTTCTATTTAAAATAGAAAAAAGAGGATGTCAGATAGTGGAAAGACATCTCTTGTTCCTGGGTAGGCAAAACTAACATAGTCAAAATGGCCATATTTCCAAAATTGTTATAAAGATTTAACACAATCCAAAACAAAATATTGACAGCATTTCTCATAGAGAAAACAATTGTAAAATTCACATGAAACCAGAAAACACCTGAAATAGTAAAAGCAATCCTGGGCAATAAGAGCAAACAAGAAGCATCACCACTTATGACTTCATGTTATGCTACAAAGTTACAATAATAAAAACAGCACAATGTTGGTACCAAACAGACATGTGGATCAAGGAAACTAAATAGGATGCAGAAAAAATCCAGGCACATTCACTCTCTTATCTTTGACAAAGGTGCCAAAAA
This sequence comes from Hydrochoerus hydrochaeris, assembly GCA_004027455.1. NCBI lineage: Eukaryota > Metazoa > Chordata > Mammalia > Rodentia > Hydrochaeridae > Hydrochoerus > Hydrochoerus hydrochaeris. The sequence goes on along the minus strand of PVLA01002230.1, from coordinate 266,725 downwards.
CAAACATATACAAGAAGAAAAATAACCACCTTGATAAACAGTGCAGAGAAAACTGGCTATCCATAAGCAGAAGATTCACTCTAGACCCATATCTGTTGCTACATACTAAACTAAAATCCAAATGGATCAAATATGATTCAAATGTTAACATAGAAACACTTTATCTGCTGGAAGATAAAAATAGGTAAAACTTGAAAAGCAACAGGGTGCAGAGACAACCTACCAAATGGAGAAAAACAATTGCCTACTATTCTTTGGACACAGAACTACCATCTATAATATATAAAGATCTCAAAAATTAGACAACCCGATAAAAATATAGACAACCAAAATGAATAGACAGCTCTCAGAAGAAATAGTACAAATGACCAATAAATGCATGCAGAAATACTCAACATCACTAGCCATTAGAGAAATAAAAATAACTCTGAGATTCCATCTCAGAAAAAATAATTATCATCAAGAAGTCAAATAATAAAATAATTCTAATGAGGTTGCTGCTTTGTAAGGTACATTTCTACGTTGTCGGTGAAAATGTAAACTAGTACAACCACTATGAAAGTCAGTGTGGAGATTCTTCAAAAACCAAAGCCAGAAATTGCATTTGACCCAGATGTGCTCCTTATAGGTATCTTCCTAAAAGAGTTGGATATCACATTATACTGATACATGCATATACATATTTATCACAATACAATTCATAATAACTAAATCTTGGAAGTGGCCTATATATCCAGCAAGACCTGAATGGATAAAGAAAATGTCTGTGTTGTTTTGTTTTGTTTTGCTTTTTGAGACAGGGTCTCACTCTATAGTTCAGGCTGGCCCTTAACTCAATAAGTAACTTATGCTGGTCTCAAACTCACAGTGATCCTTCAGCCTCTGCTTCCAAAGTTCTGGGATTACAGGCATGCACCACTACACCTGGCAAAAATGATTTTTTCTTAGTGAGTGGTCAGTGGCATCAATTCAGCATCTCTAAGATTTGGAATCCAGACATGGGCAAATACCAACTTGGGGAAGAAGAGAGAAATATAGGGGGAGACAGGGGGAAGGGAGGAAAGGGGGAAGGAGAGGGAGAGGGAAAGTGAGAGGGAAAGAGAGGGAAAGGCAGAGGGAAAAGGAGGGAGAGGGAACAAAAGAGATCCATCCTTGGAAATCAGGAAGGACCTGGCAGGAAGATTTAAAGCTACAGGGAAGTTGAAGGCATAGAGCACAATGCAGGGTAGGAAACCAAATAGTCTGGTCTTTCTCCCAGCTTGATTCTGTTGAACCAAGATAAATGCAAGGGGCTCCAGGAAACTCCAGCAAGAAACAGCAAGCATTTCAGGCTGGCTATTTTGAACTATGGGGACAGCACAGAGGTTTTACCCTAATGGAAGTCCTTACACAAGCAACAGCTGTAGAGGACTCCCACCACAGGAACCCACCATATCCCTGGAGAGAGTGAAAGTTAGGGCATCATTCCAGGAAAGGGTTAAGTGTTTGAACTCAGAAAACTGCAGTATAGATTCACTTCAAGGTTTCCAGTGTTACCCTCCCACAGTGATTAGGTAAGAGAGATAGCCATAGAGCACATCCAGAAACAGGGAACAGGCTGATAAGAGATCTCTGCATAGTTGGAGTTTGGGCTGGGAAAGACACAGCCCCTCTTCCCCAAGGCAGAGGCCAGGCCCAGGTTCAGTTGCTATGTGTTTCAAAGTTCCCAAGTTAAGGATGTGAGCCTCACTGTACTATCTGCCTCTGGCACAGATCTGGGGCCTGAGTGCCTTCCTTATCTATCAGTGTGGGTGGGGTCATGTCTCAGCTTGATCATTACTATACACTAAATAAACAGAAGGACTTCTGGAAAAGATCAAGAGAGTAATGTTGAAAATCTACAGGCCTTAAAGGTAGATAGACAGAACTAAGATTTTTCTATACTTCAAAATTGTTGATCCTAGAAGGAAACCACTCATTCAAAAACCCAGAAAAACTTGTTTGGACTCTTTTTCCTTTGTTCTTTGTTCTTTTCTGGCTTATTGGGGTTAGAGAAATTTTTCCTTTGTCCTTTATCCTTGGTGATTTGGGGGGGGTGTTTGTTTGCGAACCAGGGATTGAACTCACAACGTCATGCTTGCCAGGCAGTCACTTAAGCCACTGAGCTATATTCCTGGCCATCCTTGGCTTTTTTTTAAACAGAAAAAAGAGAAAAATTACAGAATTTCAAAAAAAAGATAAAAAATAAAAAATCACTAGTTGATAAATTATATATTGTTCTTTTAGAAATAGTTGTTCAATTTACAAAATTGAAGCACACAAAGTGGACATTCAAGCAGTGAGACTATAAACAGATCTGTTCAACTATCCAACAATAACTTAGAAATATGGTTGTCAATCCTACACACTTAAATATACATGTGGTTTTATCTTTTATAGCACTTTGTATTTCCTCTTTTTTACAATAGCAATTATACATTTTTAAAATTTTATTTAAAGAGAAGAAAAAAGCAAAACAGAAAAAGGGTAGCAAAAATACAAAATTCTAAAACAAGGAAAGAAAAAGAAACAAAAAAAAAGAGAAAAAATTCACTAAGAAATCACTAGTTTATAAATTATACATTGTCATCTTGGATGTAGTTGTTCAAGTTACAAAATTAAAGGATACATAGTAGACATTCAAACAGTGAGACTGCAAACAGTTCTGCTCAAAGATCCAAGTAAGATTCAGCAATAATGGTCATCTATTTTACACACTCAAACATACATGCAGCTATATCCCTTAGAGCACCTTCTTTACCTCTCTTTTTTGGAATTACACCTTTTGGTTTTATTACACTTATAGTTCTTATTTACTTTTTACACTAGAGACACAATGTGATATTTATAAATATGATTCTTATTTATTTCACTAATGAGGATAGTCTCAGGTTGTCTCCATTTTACTATGAAGGCCTCATCATCATTTTTTATAGGTAAGCAATATTCCATTGTATAAAAATGCCACATCTTTTTCATCCACTCTGCAGTAGATGGGCATCTTGGTTGTCTCCAAGACATAGCATCACAAATTGTGCCGCTATGAACATGGGTGCACATATATCACTGTGATATGAAATTTTCAGTTCTTCTGGGAAAATATTCAGCAGGAAAATAGCTGGACTGAATGGGGCTTTCAATCCTAGTCTTCTGAGAATTCTCCATATGGATTTCCATAATGGTTGCACCCATCTACATTCCCACCAAGAGTGGAGCAATGTTCCCATTTCCCCGCAGCCTCACCAACATTTGATTTCTTGATGGTTACTATTCTTTCAGGAGTGAGGTGAAATATCAATGTTGTTTTAATTTGCATTTCTCGAATGACCAGTGATGTTTAACTTTTCTTCACATATTCATTACCCATTTGTATATATTCCTCTGAGAACTGAGTGTTGATCTCAGATGCCCATTTTTGAAGAGGATCTTTGAATTTGGGGGGCTTGATGTTTTTCAATTCTTTATAAATTCTGGATATAAGTCCTTTGTCTGAGGGACTGCTAGCTAAAATTCTTTACCACTCTGTGCATTTCTTTTCACTCTGTTGGTGATTTCTTTTGTAGTGCAGAAACTTTTCAATAATATGAGATCCCAATCATTGATTCTTTGAACTGTTTCCCATGCAGTTTGTGTTTTGTTCATTAGTTCTCTGCCTACCCCTAGGTTTCCAAGAATTCTACCTACCTTGGGTTCCAGTAGATTTAGTGTTTCTGTTTTAATATTGAGGTCTTTGATCCATTTAGACTTTAGTGTTGTGCATGGTGATAGGCTTGGATCTAGTTTCAGTCTTTGGCATATAGAGAGCCAATTTTTCCAACACCATTAATTAAAGAGACTATCCTTCTTCCAGTGGATATATTTACCCCTTTGTAATATCAGGTGGCTGAGTGTCCTTGTAGTTGTTCTTGCATCTTCTAATCTGTTCCATTGATTCTCAGGTCTATTTCTTTGTCAGTACCATGATGATTTTATCACTGTGGCTTTATAGTACTGTTTCAAGTCAGGAATTGAGATGAAAATGTTTAGCCCATTTGTCAAATATCAGGTGGCATAGAGTCCTTGTAGTTGTGCTTGCATCTTCTAATCTGTTGAACTGATCCTCAGGTCTATTTCTTTTTCCATTACCATGCTGATTTTATCACTGTGGCTCTCTAGTATAGATTCAAGTCAGGAATTGAAATGTCTTCTGCCTTGCCTTTGTTGCCCAGAATTGACTTTGTTATTCTAGGTCTCTTCCGTTTCCAAATGAATTGTAGGAGTGCTTTCTCTAGATCTGTGAGGTATGTGAATGTTATTTTGACTGCGATTGCATTAAAACTGTACAACAGTTTTGGACGTATGGCCATTTTCACAATATTGGTTCTTCCAGGCCAAAAGCAAGTAATATCCTTCCATTTGCTAATATACACTTCAATCTCCTTTTTCAGTGTAGTATAAATTTCAGCATATAGGTCTTTTACATTTTTAGTTAGGTTGATTCTTAAGTATTTCATTTTCTAGATGTTATTGTAAAGAGAAATATTTCCATAATTTCTCTCTCAGTGAGTTTTTTGTTTGTGTACAGGAATGCTATTGATTTTTCAGCATTGAATTTGTGTCCAGCTACATGGCTGAACTTGTTTATTATTTCTAGTATTTTAATGGAGTTTATTCAGTCTTCTATTTACAGTATTATGTGATCTGCAAATAGTGATAATTTAACTTCTTCCTTTCCTATCTGAATTCCTTTTATTTCTCTCTCTTGTCTAATTGCCCTGGCTAGTGTTTCCAGAACTATATTGAAAAGGAGTGGTGATAGAAGACATCCTTGTCTTGATCCTGCTTTTAAAGTGAAAGCATTCATTTTTTGTCCATTTAGAATAATGTTGGCTCTCGGTTTGTCATAGATGGTCTTTATAATGTTGAGGTAGACGCCGTGTGTTCCGAGTTTCTGAAGGGTTGTTATCATGAACATGTGTTGGACTTTGTTGAAAGTTTTTTCTGCATCTATTGAGATGACCATGTGGTTTTTGTTTCTGGTTCTGGTGATGTGGTGTATCACATCTATTGATTTGCATATGTTAAACCATCCCTGCGTTCTTGGAATGAACCCCACTTGGTCATGATGTATAATCTTCTTGATGATTTGTTGCATTCTATTTGCCAGTATTTTGTTAAGAATCTTTGTATCAATGTTCATTAGTGAGATTGGCCTATAGTTTCTTTTTTGGTTGCATCTTTCTCTGGTTTTGGTTTCAGAGTAATACTTGCCTCCAAGAATGATTTAGGGAGGATTGCTTTCATCTCAATTTCATTGAAGAATTTAAGGAGTATTGGCACCAAATGTTCTCTAAATTTCTTATAGAATTCAGCTGTGAATCCATCTGGACCTGGCCTTTTCCTTGTTGGTAAGTTTTTAGTTACATTTTCAATTTCAACAGCTGATATTGGGTTGTTCAAAATTGCTATATCTTCTTGGTTGAGGTTTTGTAGTTCATATGGTTCTAGAAATCTGTCCATTTCCTCTGTGTTTTCCTCTCTATGTGAGTAGAGATTTTCAAAGCAGGTATTCATGATCTTTTGAATTTCCATGGAATCTGTAGTAATTTCTCCCTTTTCAGTTCTTTTTACATCAATATGGGTTTTTTTTTCTTTCTTTCTCTTGATAAGGTTAGCTACAGGTTTGTCAAATTTGTTTATTCTCTCAAAATACCAGCTTTTCTATTCATTAATTATTTGTATTGTTTATTTAGTTTCAATTATATTGCTTTCTGCTCTAATCTTTACAATTTCCTCTCTTGTATGAGCTTTTGGTTTAGCTTGCTCTTCTTTTTCTAGAAGATTGAGATGGACCATTAGGTTGTTTATTTGTGCTCATTCTGTTTTCTTGATATGACAGTTTATTGCTATATATTTCCTGCTTAAGACTGCTTTCATTGCATCCCTCAGATTACAGTATCTTTTTCTGTATTTTTGTTGAATTGTAGTTATTGCTATATTTCTTCTTTAATTTCATCTGTAGCTCACTGGTTTTTCAAAAGGTTTTTATTTAATTTCCATGTATTTATGGAGGTTTTGCAATTTATTTTGTCATTAATTTCCAATTTCAGTGCACTATGGTCAGATATTATGCATGGTATGATTTCAATGCTTTGCATTTACTTAAGAATGTTTTATGGGATAATATATGGTCTATTTTGGAAAATGTCCCATGCACAGCTGAGAAGAATGTGTATTCTGATGTGCTTAGGTGGAGCTCTCTGTAAGCACATGCTAAGTCCAATTGTTCACAGGTATGTTTCAGTTCTGTTATTTCCTTGCTGACATTTTCTCTAGTTGATTTATCTCTTTCTGACAATGGGCTATTAAGATCTCCTGCTATAATTGTGTTCTTGTGTTTTTGGTTTTTCATATCCATTACTATCTGCCTCATATGGTTGGGTGCTCCTGTATTTGGTGCATATATATTTATAATTGTTACTTCTTCCTCTTGAATTTTTCCACTACTGAGTGTGTAGTAAACTTCTCTATCTCTTTAAATCATTTTAGGTTTGAAGCTCACATTGTCTGCAAATGGAATAGCTACCCCTGCTTTTTTCTGGGCTCCTGTTGCATGGAACACTGTTTTCCATCCTTTGACTTTTAATCTATGAGTTTCCTTTTGCATCAGATGTGTTTCTTGTATACAGCATATTGTGTGATCCTGTTTCTTGATCCATTCTGTCAATCTATTTCTTGTCATAGGTGAATTGAGGCCATTTATATTTATGGATATCACTGATATGTACTGTCTCAATTTTGCCATGTTATGTTCCAGTTGTTTCTTTCTGCTTTTCCCCTTAATAACTGCTTATCCTGGTGCTTTCTTTCTGTTGTTGTTTTGGGGATTGTGTTCATTTTTATCTCTGTCTAGTATGTCTTTCAGTACTCTTTCTAGGGTTGGTTTGGTGGATGTGAATTTCTTCAGTTATTCTTTGCCATTGAAGTATCTTGTTTCTCCATTAAATTTGAATGAAATTTTGCTGGGGACATCAGTCTGGGTTGAAGGTTGTTTTCTTTCAGGGCTTGAAATACCTCACTCCAAGCTCTTCTTGAGTTGAAGGTTTGTACTGAAAAGTCTGCCATGATTCTAATGGGCTTTCCTTGATATGTGAGTTGTGTCTTTTCTCTGACAGCTTTTAGTATTCTGTTTTTATGCTGTATGTCTGAGATCTTAATTATTATGTGTCTGGGTGTGGTTTTATTTTGATTGTGACTGGTGTTCTATATGCCTCACTTATCTGCATATCAGATACTTTCCCCATGTTTGGGAAATTTTGTGCTATTATTTCTCTAAATACTTTACATATGTCATTTGCCTGGACTCCAGTATCTTTGCTAATGCCCATTATACTTATATTGTTGCTCTTGGTATCATCGTGAAGCTTCTGTATTGTGATTTTATGCCCCTTTGTTATTTTTAAAAGTTCTTTACTTTCCTCATCACTAATTGCGATCCTGTCCTCAAGGTCCGAAATCCTATCCTCAGCTTCATTTAGGTGGTTTTGCATGCTTTCAATATAATTTTTTTTGTTTCTTGCATATCTCTTTGAGTTTGATTCATGAATTCTGCTTGTTTTTTATATTGTTCATTCAAAGTTTCAATCAGTTTCCCATGCTCCTGTACTTTTTTCTTGATTTCTTCTGTTGCTGTGCTCAGCAACTCCTTTACTAAGGTTGTTATTTCTGTCTTTATGTGGGAAAGTACTTCTAATTTGATTTCTTCTATAGCCTCATGGAGGGTTTTTTTTATTTCACTAGCTATCTTTTCAGAGATTCCCAGTGTGTTACTTTTAAGGTCCTCTATTTCAATGTCTCTTTTACTTGCTTCTGGTCAACTATATGTTTGAGACTGCATTTTGCTTTTTCATTTTGTCCTTTTCACTCTTCCTGAGGTTTTCTATGTGTAGGAGGGGGTCACACACACTCTTTTCAGATTCACCAAAGTCTGAAAGTTAGTTGGAGGGGTTTTACTACTGGCCCTATATATCCCCTGTACACCTCTTTTTTAGGGGCATACTCACCACACTGACACAGTTAATCTGCTGCAGTCAAAACTTCACCACCTGGGAGTGATGTTCCAAATTTTTTCACACTGACTGGAGCCTGCTGAGGGCTTCTGCTGTATGACGTTGGAGGGCGGGCCCAACAGAAGCAGTCCAGGGCAGTTTTCATCCTGGGGCAGGCCTCTGCGATGATCCTGGTGGCAGGGCAGGCCCACGGGGGAGGTTCCAGGCCTCTTGATGGTTTTTAAATTCATTTTTTTGTTGTTGTTTTTTCCTTTTTCTCTTAATTTTTCTTAATGTTATACTCCATGTTATGTCTTTTTTTCCTTTTTTATGTTCTATTTCTGGTTTGTTTTTTCTGTTTCCTGTACCTAATTCCTCAAATATCCTTCTATTCCCTAGAAAGTTTTCTCTGATCTCATCTCCTGTAGTTCAATTTTTAAATTTTTCTCCTTGCATCTTCTCATTCTCAACCCCCTATATCTTTAGTAGTATAACTATTAAGCATCATTAATCTTTAAATAGTCAATGTTGTATTATTTTTTACTGTTAGCAGAGATACAGCCATTGTATTTAGTACATATAAATTGGGTGTTTATATCTGGGTTTGTCTTAGTTTTTATGCTATAATTGTAGACTTCTATGGCTAGGGGTCGTACATTATTAGTTTTTTTTCAAATTATGTACATTTTATTCATGTACATATCCCTAAATTTAAACCACGAAGCAGTAGTATCAACCTGAAACTGACTAACCATTCAAACACTTCACCTAAACTTAAAAGCTAAATGAAATGAAAACAAAAGCTCAGATAATGTTTTTTATCAGCTCCCTAGCTTTTCATGGGTGCCAATTTCTTGATCTTTTTTTATTTAAAGAAATAAAAAAACTAAAACAGAAATAGGGTAGAAATAATACAAAATTTCAAAAAAACAGTAAGAAATCACTAGTTGATAATTGCATATTTTCCTCTTCAAGTTACATAAATAAAGCATCCAACATGGACAAATAAACAGTGAGAATGCAAACAGTTCTGTTTGCCTATCCAACAAAAACTTAGTAATATGGTTATCCATCTTACACAATTAAGCATACATGTAGTTATAACCTTTAGAATACTTTCTTTTCCTCTCTTTTTTTTGCAATAACTATAATCAATTCTCATAAACTGTTTACAAGTTCTTTATATGCATGAGTCTCTACATGTATACGTATCCTATCCATATTAGAGGAAAAAAATCAAAACAAGACAACAAAGCAAATTCCTAGAAAAACGCGAAACAAAAAAGACATATAACACCACAATACTAGGTGATTTACAGTAGTTACTATAATGTCTCTTGTTATTTTCAATAGAATTGTCTATATCATCAGGCATAGTATAATTGAACAGAGCAGTACATAGCAATGTTAGTAAAAACAAATCATTGGAGACATTATAGGACTTCAAAAGCAGTTAATAATCAAACCAGAATGGGTACCCTATTGAATCTTGTCATCTTCAGAGTAGTTACCTCTACTCTCAGACTTGATACTATCAAGCATACCAGATTTAAATAAAATCTGTCAAGACAAAACAGCAATCTAATAAACCAGATTCAAATAAGATCATTATAGTAAGACAGTGAAAGTAATACAGGGCTTCAGTTTAAGTTAATAGGAAATTAAGGATAGTTAACATATTATATCCTGCTATTTTTGGGGTAGCAGTCTGTACTTTCAAATCTAGTATGAGTAAACAGACTGAAACTGAATAAAATCAAACTAAACAGAGTGATAAGAATAATGTGGTGTTTAAATCCTGATACACTATTACCAGTGTCCTCTGCATTTCTTTTTTAGACAATTCCTCCCCTTTCATTTTCTCAGGGTGCTTTGCACATTTCAGATTCCACTAACTCCTTTACATTTTAGATTAGGGGGGAAACCCACTATCTACCTAAGTGTTTCTGAAACTTTTTACACCTGAGCTTGATCATGAGCTGTATTACTTTACTTACTAAAGCCTCAAGGTTTTGCTTCCTTATAGTAGGTCTCGACTGCACAAAAGTGTCATTGGTTTCCAATCCATTTACAGCTGCTGGATGAGCTTTTCCAATTTCTCTCTGGTTTCCTGTCACATAGAGAATTGTTTTCTCACCTTTGACTTTCGGTTTATTAACCATCTTTCAGGTTGATTGTATTTCCTATTCAGAGCATCTCGATGGAACCTATCTCCTGATCTACTCTGCCATTGTTTCTTTTTGTTAGTGTATCTAGGACATCTGTGTTAGAGATTATAGCCAATTTTCTCTGCCTCATCTCTGCTATGCTACTTTTCTGCCATTGTTGTTTACTTTTCTCTTTCATTCCACTGTCTGCCCCATTCATTGAGGCCTTTCTGCCATTGTTCCTGGAATCCTGGTGTTTTTCTTTGCTCTTTCTAGAATGCTTTTCAGTATTTTCTGTAGGGTTGGACTGGTGGTCACAAACTCCCCCTGTTCCTCTTTGTCATGGAAACATCTTGTTTCTCCATTAATTTTGAGTGATAGTTTTGCAGGGTATATCAATCTGGGTTGGAGGTTATTTTCTTTCAGGGCTTGGAATACTTTGCTCCAAGATCTTCTTGATTTGATAGTTTGTGTAGAGAAGTCTGTTGTGATTTTGATGGGTTTTCCTTTATAGGAGATCTGTTTCTTTTCTCTGAACACTTTTAATATTCTGCTCTTGTGTTGAATTTCTGGGATCTTGATTATTATATGTCTGGGTGTAGATCTGTTTTGGTTGTAGCTGGCTGGAGTGCTGTATGCCTCATATATCTGAATATAATTTCCTTTTCCTGTGTTTGGGAAGTTTTCCTTAATTATTTCTGTGAATAGCCTTTTTATTTCTTTGTATTTGCCCCTACTTCTTTGCTGATGGCTTTTATTCTTAAGTTATAGATCCTCTTGTTGTCAGGTAGCCTTTGTATTGTTACTTCCTTGTTCCTTCTTATTTTTAAGAGATCTTTCCTTTCACGATCACACATTGCAAATCTATCTTCAAGTTCTGAAAGTCTGTCTTTAGTTTCTGTCAAGAAATTTTTCCAGCTTTCAGTGGAGTTTTTAATTTCCTGGTATTCTCTTTGGATCTGTTTCATATATTCTAGATTTTGTTTATATTCTTCATCAAAGGTTTCTCTCCTTTTTCTGGGTTCCTCCATTCTTCCATCTATATCTTCTTGAGAAATGCTTAGCATTTCTTTTATTAATCTTCTTATATCTTGCTTCACTTGAGTTAGAATTTCAGATTTAAGTTCATTGATGCAGTCACATAAGTATTTCTTTATTTCCATTGAGGCCAATATTGCATGTTTGCTGCCCTCAATTTCTTGTGTATTTACCTCTCCTTGACTTATTTTCCCTGCATCAGTGGCTGGAGGCTTTTTCTTATTTCTCTTGTCATGTTTCTGGTTTTTTTCAGACAGATGTATGGTGGAGGTCTCAGGTCCTTTACGTATTGCTTACAGTTTTTCTGAAGTGTACTGTCTAGGGAATTGCTGCCCTCTCCAGTTTGCTTTTGATCTGAGGTTCACACAGGGGTGATATGGGCTGGCCCCTCTTCTCTGAGCCAGTCAGCCTGTGCCTGCAGCAATGTTAGTCTGTTCCCTGGGGATGTCACAGGTTTAGGATGGTTTCATCCCTGGCTATTGAGTCTCAACCAGGAGCATGGCCCAGCCCAAGCAGATCCCATCAGTCCACTTTAGGCCAGGAGCAGCTGACTGATGCCACTGCAGTTTCTGGTTAAAGCTTGTGCTGCCCAGCTCCAATATGTCATCTAGCTGGTCACCCCCTCTGTGGGACCCAGTTCCCAACACTCAAACAAGTCAGTGCAGCTCACTTCACTGGTTCCACGGCCTGTTGTGGTGTCTCCTCCCACCAAGGGTCTCGGCCTCACCCCCTGGTCTTGGCAGGAACGCGATCTCAGCTCAATTGTGAGTTGCCCAACTCTAAGACGCATCCTGGTCCAATGGGAGCATGGAGAGCTCCAGCCCTCCATCCACACTTTTTTTCCTTTCTTTCTTTCTTTCTTTCTTTCTTTCTTTCTTTCTTTTTTTCTTTTTCTTTTTCTTTTTCCTCAGTTTCTTCTTGGGTCATGAGCATTCCTCTCCTTTTATCTGGTCTTCTCCATGGTGTTAAATTCTAGCATCTGAGTTGTTTTTCACAGAGAGGCTCTCTATCATGCTATCAATCCACCATCTTTTTCACTCACATTATAATTTTTATGGTATATTAATATCTAATCTATCATGGATTATACTATTGTAGCAAATTTGCTTCATATTGCCAGTGTCACTCATGTGTTGCTATGGATGAATTTTTTCTGTATGTAAATGCCTTGATTACCTTTATGACATTAATATTGGTGTCCTTTCCCAGATAAATATATCCTGGGAAAATTGCACTATGCCATCCCCTTTCAAATTAAGAAAAGTGGTTGGATCTTGGGACAGTGGCAAAAGACCACAATTAGTCATGCCTAAGTACATCACTGAAAAGCAGACTAAAGAGATCTCTGTACTAGCAACAAAGATTTTTCACTATAAGTGTCCAAAACCTCAGCAAGCAAGCCCCATCTGGGAAGGAACACCATGCATGGGGCTGCCACCAGACTAGAGACAGCCAAAACAAGCCCCTTCCTGTGAAAAGGCCAGAAAACAAGAAGTACTTCTCTCCCTCTAAGTGACCGGCTAATCCACAAAAACATAAGCTGTGATAATAGCTATCGAAATGCAATTGGATGCCTGTGGTGATTTGGTGTTTTACTGAACTTGCAGGTCTAGGGCCTATGGTCTCAGCACTGGTTGAGAGAATAGCAGTACGCAGTGTGGCATCTAGAGGGATCACCTTCTTAGGGTTGCAGCCAATGTTGATTCCCTATTTTCTTGTTTTGAAGTCCTGTATCATTTTCATTGTTTTGTTTGTTTGGGTTTTATGCTTTTTGTTTTGTTGGATTATGTCAAATCCAATGGCACAAGCAGCTATTTCAAAGATAGCAAGATATAGTATGGTACCAATTTTGGATTTACTAGTGGCTCCTTTTGAAGTCCTTTGTTGCATTCATTGTTTTCTTTTTATTATTTCTGTTCTATTCTGCTCTACTTGATTTTACTATGTCTGAAGGTATCTGCAGCTATTTTAAAAGCAATAAAAGGCCTTGAGGTAACTTGTTGATTTTGTAATGTTTTCAAGTTCTGTATCACACTGGTTTTTCTGGATTGGTTTTATTGTTTTATTATCCTTGGTTTCATCCTCGTTAAAACAAAATAAAATTGAAAAAGTCCCCAGCAAATCATAGCCAACAAATATGAGAAGACAAGGCAATGAAACATCTCCCAAAACTTGCAAATCCCCCAAAGCTACACAGGACATCAAGGGGACAATAGCAAAACCCACACCATTATAAAAGATAACAGAGTGCATTATAAAAAACATTTCAAAGAGATGTTTGGTAGGTTCAAAGAAGATATAACTAAGCAGATAGCAGAAGTAATATACAAAATGATTAGATAACTTTCAGAAGATATTAATAGCCACCTAAGCAAAACAAAATTATGCAAAACATGAATAACCAGTTTAACTAAGAGTTCACGAAGAGGTTTAAATAAAAAAAAATTCAGGATACTAAAATTATACTGAATGTATGAAGACCAGAATCAAAGTGATAACAGAATTTTAGAATTAGAAGATAGGAGCACACAGGGATGGAGGCCTAACCAGGCCATGCCCAGTGAAAGCCAAACAATGACCAGGACCCAGAATCCAGCCTTGGGCCCTGAAAACACTCTCTGGCAGAATCCCAGCACAGGGAAAATATTTGGAACTTTGCTCCCAGGTGGTGAACCTTGGACTGCAGTGGATTAACTGCATCCATGTGGTGAGTATGTCCCTAAAATAGAGGTGTACAGTGTATAAATAGGGCCAGTAGTAAAGCCCCCTCCAACTAACTGTGAGGCCTTGGTGAGTCTGAAAAGAGTGTGGGTGGCCTCCTCCTACACACAGAAAACATCAGGCAGAGTAAAAATGGCAAAACAAAAAAGCAAAATGCAGTCTCAAACATCTAGTCCACCAGGAGCAAGTACAGGAGAGACTGAAATTTAGAAGACCCCAAAAGTAACACACCAGGAATCTCTGAAAAGATAGGAAATGAAATAAAAAACAACTCCATCAGCTATAGAGAAAATCAAATTAGAAGTACTCCTCCATTTAAAGATAGAAATAACAACCTTAGTAAAGGAGTTGTTGAATGCAGCTAAAGAAGAAATAGAGAAAAAAGTACAGCAGCATGGGAAACTTGTTGAAACCTTGAAAGAACAGCATATAAAACAAGCAGAATTCATGAAAAAACTCAAAGAGACATCCAAGAAACAAAAAATGATATTGAAAGCATGCAAAACCACCTAAATGAAGCTCAGGATAGGATTTCAAAACTTGAGGACAGGATCCCAATTAGTGATCAGGAAAGGATAGACCTTTTAAAAATACCAAAGCAGCGTGAAATGACAATTGATAAGGTTCATGATGGTGCCAAGAGCAACAATATAAGATTAATGGGCAAGAAGTTTGAGGGGACTGCCACTATGGTGGAGCCCATGGGGTGGGCACGGCTGGGCTCCACTCCACTGGGGCATGACTATGATAGCACTCAGCTGACACAATTTCTGCTGCCCACACTGAAGCTTTAAAAATCCATAAAGTAGAAACAACTCATATGCCAGAATAAAACATCCTGGAGAGATCCAGACAGAGGGAGCTGTATAGTCTTGACTGAAGAAGAAACTAAAATGAAAAAGCTCATCAAATATGCAGTCTCAGGGCTACAATTGGAACAGCTAAAATTAGTGGACACAGCACTTTTGCTGCAACCGGCAAAGCCACCTGAACTAGCTCCCGTGGTGACTCACAAGAGGCATAGCCATGCTGAAGTCAGGGGTTGGTGAGCCCAATGGAGAACAGAACTGGTGAAGGGACCTCCATTAATCCATAGTCAGTGCGGGCAATAAGAACCCCCAACAGGAAGGGGGCGAAAAATGGACAACATTTTGGAATTGCACAGGAGGAGCCTGAAATAAGAACAGCAGTGACTTCAGTTGGTTGCTCCCTCCCCAGAGCAGATTCCTGGGATCTGCTTCTCCTGGGTCACAAACCTGGCCAGGACCCAATAAGCTGTCCCAAATCAATTCCCTATGCCTAGCACACACTACCCTGGTGAAGGCCCCTAAATTTTGACTGGCCCAGTGGGGAGGCACCAGCATATGCAGCCCCTGCTTACACCTCAGTGACAAGAGCAAACAGGAGAGGGCAGAAATCTCTTGCCTGCATGCTTCAGAACCATAACCAACAAGGAAAGGGGCTGGGACCTCCACTATACACCTGTATGGAAGAAACAAAAAACATGACAAGAGAGAGAAACAACAAGAAAAAGCCCCAACCCAAAATCCTGAAAACACTGATCCAGGAGAAGGAAAAACAAAAGAGACTGAGGGCAGCAAACATACAACATCAGACACAGCTTCAATGGACATTAAGAGATATCTTCAGGACCATGTAGACAAGCTCAAAACTGAAATATTAAATCAGGTAAAGCAAGATATAAGTAGATTAATGAAATAAATGCTAATCACCTCTCAAGAAGGCACAGATGGAAGAAGGGAGGAACACAAAAAAAGGTGAGAAACATTTGATAAAGAATATAAAGAAAATGTAGAATGCATGAAGCAGATTCAAAGAGACTACAAGGAAATTAAAAACTCCATTGAAAACTGGCAAAACTGCTTAAAAGAAACAAAGGATAGACTATAAAAACTTGAAGACAAGTTTGCAATGTGTCATCATGAAAGGAAAGAGCTCGTAAAAATAAGGAAAGAGGCAGTAACAATACAAAGGTTAGAAGATGACAAGAGAATCTATTATTTAAGAATAAGGAATGTGAATGAAGAAGCAGGAATAAAAACAGGTGAATTATAAAGCCTATTCACAGAAATAATTAAGGAAAACTTCCCAAGAATGGGAAAAGAAAATGATATTCAGTTATATGAGGCATACAGAACTCCAGCCACCTACAATCAAAACAGAGATATACCCAGACATATAATAATCAAGATACCACCAGAAATTCAGTATAAAAATGGAATATTAAAAGTCATCAGAGAAAAGAAACAGATTACCTATAAAGGAAAGCCCATCAAAATCACGTCAGACTTCTCGACACAGAACATCAGATCAAGAAGAGCTTGGAGAAAAGTATTCCAACCTCTGAAAGAAAATAAACTCCAGCCCAGATTGACATACCCTGCAAAACTGTCACTAGAAATTAATGGAGAAACAAGATCCTTCCATGACAAAAACGAACTGGGGGTATTTGTGACCACCAATCCAACCCTACAGAGAATACTGAAGGATATTCTAGAGAGCGACAAAAGAAATACCAGGACTTTAGGAACAGTGGCAGAAAGACCTCAATGAATGGGACAGGCAGTAGAATGAAGGAAAAAAGAAGACAAACAATCATGGAAAAATAGCATAGCAGAAATGAAGCAGAGAAGATTGGCTATAGTGTGTAACATAGATGGCCTTGATACACTAAAAAAAAGGCAGGTAGAGTAGATCAGAAAGTAGGGTCCATTGAGATTCTCCATATAGGAATGATAATCAACCTGAGAGAGGGTTTATGGACTGAAAATCAAATATGAGAAAACAATGCTCTATGTGACAGGGAGCCAAAGAGAAATAGGAGTAACTCGACCACCACCTGTAGATAGGTTGGAAAGAAAGGATACTTATGTGCAATAGAGAACTACTCAGCTATAATGAAGGAAAACCTTGAGGCTTTTATAGGTAAAGGAATACAACTTGAGATCAAGTTCAGGAGTGAGAAGTTTCAGAACCACTTAGGTAAAAAGCAGGTTGCCCACCATAATCTAAAAACTGAGGAAGTTGGTGGGACCCAAAATACACAGCATCCTGTGAGAGTGAAAGAGGAGGAATAACCTAAAAAATTAAGGCAGAGGAGATTGTCAATAGTGTACCAGGATTTAAAACTCACATTACTCCCATCACTCTGCTTAGATGGATTATACTCTGTTCCAGTTTGTCTACTTTTACTAGATTTGAGGGCACAGAGAGCTTTCCCAAAAAATAGCAGGATATAATACAGTAATCAACCTTAATTTCCTATTAAATTAATCTGAAGCTCTGTATAATTTACACTGTTTTCCCATGCCTGATCTTAATTGAACCTAGTTTATTAGATTGCTCTTTTGTATTCACAGATTTTATTCAAAGCTGTTATGATTGATAGTATCACGTCTGAGAGTATAGGCAACTGCACTGAAAATGACAAGATTCACTAGGATACCCACTCTGGTTTGATTATTATCTGCCTTTGAAGTTTTATACAGTCTACAATGTTTTATTTTCACTAATATTGTTATGTACTGCTATAATCAATTATACTGCTATATTCAATTATGCCTGATGATATAGACAATTCTATTGAAGATAACAAGAGTCAGCACAGTAACCATTGTAGATCACCTTGTACTGTGGTTTTATATGATTTTTTGGTTTCATGTTTTTATATCAATTTGTTTTGCTTTGCTATGTTTTGTTTTTCCCTCTAATAGAGAAACGATAGAAATACATGTAAAGACTCATGCATGCATAGCAGTTTACAGTCTCACTGTTTGAAGATCTACTTTGTATGCTTTAATTTTGGAACTTAAACAGCTATTTCTAAGAGGACAATTTGTAATTTATCAACTACTGATTTCTTACTATTTATCTTTTTTTGAAATTCTATATTATTTCTACACTTTTCTCTTGAAATAAAAAAGTTAACAAAAAAGATTAATGGGCTTTAGTGAAGATGTAGGCATTATTGCAAACAACATACGTATTCATAGAAGCAATAGGAGAAAATTTCCCAAACATGGGAAAAGAATCTGATATGCAGATAAGTGAGGCATATAGAACACCAAATATTCACAGTCAACATAAATCCACACACAGACACATAATAATTAAGATATTAGACATACAGTATAAAGACAGAATACTAAAAGCTGTCAGAGAAAAGACACAACTCACCTATCAAGGAAAGCCCATTAGAATCATGGCAGACTTTTCAGTACAAACCCTCAAGTCAAGAAGAGCTTGGAGTGAGGTATTTCAAGCCCTGAAAGAAAACAACTTTCAACCCAGATGTCCCCAGCAAAATTTCATTCAAGTTTAATGGAGAAACAAGATACTACCACGACAAAGAACAACTGAAGAAATTCACATCCACCAAACCAACCCCAGCAAGAGTACTTAAAGACATCATATACAGAGATAAAAATGACCACAGTCCCCAATACAACAACAGAAAGAAACCACCAGGTAGGACAAGCAATTAAATAAGGGGGAAAGCAGAAAGAAAACAACTACAACATAACATGGCAAAGTTGAGCCAGTACATATCAGTGATATCCATAAATGTAAATGACCTCAATTCACCTATGACAAGAAATAGATTGACAGAATAGACCAAGAAACAGGATCTCACAATGTGCTGTATACAAGAAACACATGTGAACCAAAAGGAAACTCACACATTAAAAGTCAAAGGATGTAAAACAGTATACCAGGCAACAGGAATCCAGAAAAAAAGCAATGGTAACTGCTCTATTTGCAGACAATGTGAACTTCAAACCTAAAATGATTAAAAGAGATAAAGACTACATACTCATTAGTGAAAAAATTCAAGAGTGAGAACTAACAATTATAAATATATATACACCAAATACAGGAGCACCCAGCTATATAAGGCAGATACTAATGGATATGAAACACCAAACACACAAGAACACAATTATAACAGAGGATCTTAACAGCCCATTTTCAGAAAGAGATAGATCAACTAGACAAAAAGTCAGCAAAGAAATAACAGAACTTAACCATACCTGTGAGCAATTGGACTTAGTACATGTTTACAGAGTGTTCCACCCAACCACATCAGAACACACATTCTTCTCAGCTGTGCATGGGAAATTCTCCAAATAGATCATATATTATCCCATAAAACATTCTTAAGTAAATGCAAAGGTATGGAAATCATACCATGAATAATATGTGACCATAACACACTGAAATTAGAAATTAATGGCAAAAGAAATTGCAAAACCTGCATAAATAAATGGAAATTAAACATACATGGAAACTTTTGAACAGCCAGTGGGCTACAGATGAAATTAATGAAGAAATAAAGCAATGCCTACAATTCAATGAAAATTCAGAAACAACATACTATAATCTGTGGGATGCAGATAAGTTCTTAAGAGGGAAATATATAGCAATAAATTGTCATATCAGCAAAACAAAATCAGCAAAAATAAACAACTTAATGCTTCATCTCAAGCTTCTAGAAAAAGAAGAGCAAGCTAAACCAGAAGAGAGGAAATTGTAAAACTTAGAGCACAAATCAATGCAACTGAAACTGAAAAAAAATACAAAGAATTAAAGAATAGGAAAACTGGTATTTTGAGAGAATAAACAAAAGTGACAAACCCCTAGCTAACCTTATCAAGAAAAAGAAAGAAAAAAATCCAAATTCATACAATAAGAATTGAAAAGGGAGAAATTACTACAGATTCCATGGAAATTCAAAATATCATGAACATCTACTTTGAGACAATGAAGCCAACAATGCCAAA
Source organism: Hydrochoerus hydrochaeris (assembly GCA_004027455.1). Lineage (NCBI taxonomy): Eukaryota > Metazoa > Chordata > Mammalia > Rodentia > Hydrochaeridae > Hydrochoerus > Hydrochoerus hydrochaeris. The sequence continues at coordinate 246,973 of PVLA01002230.1, read as the reverse complement.
AAGTCAAATAGAATGAACATACCTGTCAGGGTAAGCAGTTAAGCACAGGACAAAATGAAGAAATCATCAACAAAAAATATAAACAATGACAGGAAAAGTCAATACCTATTAATAAAAACTCTCAATGTGAATGGACTCAATTCCTCAATCAAAAGACACAGATTGGCAGAATGGTTCTAGAAGCAAGCCCCATGCAGTATACAGGAAATACAGTTAACTCAAGAAGAAATTTATAGATTACAAATCAAAGGAAGGAAAATAATATTCCTTGCAATGGCAATGCAGAAAAAAAACACGAATAGCAAAACTAATTTCAGACACAGTTTATTTCAAGCTAAAACTGATCAGAAGCGACAAAGCAAGTCATTGCACACAGATTAAGGGAACAATTCAACAGGAAGAAATAACAATTATAAACAAATACATACCAAATACCAGTATGTGCATCATCACAAAACAAATATTGATATGAAAAATTAGATAAATGTCAATACAACTATAGATAGAGAACCACAATACTCCATTGTCACAAATAGGCCAACTAGACAAAAAATCACCAAAGAACTATCAAAGTTGAATCAAACTATCAAACAAAATAGTTTAATAGATATACACAGATTATTCCACCCAATAAAAATAGAACACATGTTCAACAGCACGTTGAACTTTCACACGATAGAGCACATACTAGCCCAAAAAGCATGCTTAATGTGTTCTCAGCAGTTTGGACCACAGGTGGTACATTGATGACTGTACCACTTGTGGTACAGGTGGATCTAATCACTTATTTGTTCTTTTTACTAATAAAATTAGCAAAAAGTCTATAAATGGACCCAATATAGTCACTTGAATTTGAACAATTACTTGCTCAAATACAATTAATAATTAATACTATGCCAAATTCAGTCTTGAGTGTAATAATTCTCCTTTGTTCATTAGCCCATTGAACAAGCACTATGCTGGCTGGGAAAGAAAACTGACTTATATCCTTGTAATGGGTCGTCTTGTCTACATGATTATTGAAAGTTTCTTTCATATTTACGGATTTTGGTGAGTATTTTCAAGTTACTGTCATACTTTGGTACTTGACGGCTTTGAAACTCATCAAATTTGGTATTGGATGCATTTTGATGATAAAATGTTGTCCCAGCACTCCTTTTTTTGCTACTCAACATGCAAGCTAGAATTTGTTAATGTCAATTGCCTTGTGACTCACTACCCTTTCCAACCAGAACAATGTTTGATGCTCATAGTTTATAGTACTTGTCATGCTGCTCAGAAGCAATTAATGACAAGTAACACGGTATATAAAAATTTTCTAGGCTGAAGAAGTAACTCAGGGCTTTGAGCACTTGCCTAGCATTGTGCAAGGCCCTTGATTTGATCCCTAGAACCAGCCCCCAAGTCTAAAATTCTGAGAACATTTCAAAAGTTCTATATTCGTGCCTGTTCCACTGTCATAATCACTTTCTCCTTACTAAGATACAATACCTGACACCCACAACTTAGGGAAGGAGAAATTTATTTTGGCTTCCATTTTAGTCCATAGTCAGCTGACTCTAAGGCAGGGTGGCATGATAAAGATGCATGGTGGAGGAGAGATGCTCATGTCATAGCAACCAGGAGGCAGAAAGAGAGTGAAAGGAGGAGCTGGGAAGGGAGATAAACCCTTCCATACCACTCCCTCCAGATACCTACCTCTTCCTAATCAGACACCATCTCCTAACTTCAAGTTAGCTATAAACCCCCTTAATCCAATCACTTTCCAAAAGTCCTGACTATGAGCATATGAGGCTCTTGGAGGACACCTCCATATAAACCATAACATCTTCAGATCTTAATGTTATCTAATCTCCAATCTTTTCTTTTTAATTCCTGACTTCCAACCAAACCATTAGAAATTGCCTATGATTCAGTCTAGAGCCATACTTCTAACTATTTCTTCTTCCTGGCAAGTAGACAGCCAGATTTACGATTTCAAGTTCTGGCCACTAAGAAAGTATACTTTCAGTAATGTCCTTCAGAGCCATACTGCAATAGCAAGCAGAAACACCAAAACCACCCCCCCGGGATTTGGAGGCAGATTTGTTTACATCGACAGGTGCTGATGAGGATCATTCCCAGAATATCAGGCTCTGATTTCTGGTGATCTAAGGCTTATATGGGATAATCAAGCAGGAAGTACAGAGGCAGACTGGCTTGTCAATTAGAGATTGGTTTATATAACGTGCATTGTAATGATCACAGTGACCAGCCATTTCTAAGAGACAGAAACAACCAGAATTGGAACAGGAACTATTACCTGGGCAAATAAGAAACTGAAGTATACTGGCTGGGAGGGGGACATTTTCTGTTACAATACCTACTGTAATACTGAAAATGTCCGTCTCAGCTGAATTATAGTCCAGACTTACTTCAAATTTGCAATCCTTATGCCTCAACCTCTCTCAGTCTCCGGAATGCCATTATTACAGGTGTGTGCCTCCAAGCCTAGCTTTTTTTTAGATGAGGCTTCTTGAATTTCTGGGTTCAAGCAATATTCCAAACTCAGTCTCCTGAGTAGATAGGACTAGAAGCATGTGCCACTGCACCTGGTCCAATAGATTTTTTAAAATAATCTAGCCATAGATATTTCTTCATGATCCTACAGATGTGGGATCCCGGGAACCTGAGCTACTTGTTTGTATAACTTACATGTGCCTCCAGGGTCTGCTCAAGTCCAGTCAGGTATTTACTTCCCTCTCATTATGTGCCACAGGAGGGAATGACATAGTTTGTCACTTGAAGATCAGAAAAAAATAATGAGATGCATCTTAGGTTGTACACCTACAGGTATCCTAGCAGAAGTCACCACCAGAGAAAACTAAGATGTGCTACTGAAAAAGATCAGTGCTTAATGAAAAGGTACTGGCACTTTTTTAAAAAATTCTAAAAATCTCAGCTATGATTTTCCCCAGTCAGGGCCTTCCATTAGATCCTTCTCACTGCAGATTAAACTGGATTTCTTGCCATAAAGGAGATAGTAGAAAGAGTATGTCAGGTTTTAGATAACACAATGACTTTTGTGACCCTCTCCCAACCTGCACCATGGACAGGGAGCAAAAAGGGAGAGAACAGGAAGGGAAGTTTCACAGAATTGTATCCATCTTATTTGGAAGAACACGGGGCTCCTGGAGGAATATGCAACAAGAGATTGGGATGCCTCCACGAGCAGCTCCCAGGAAATATGCACACCCAGCTCACACTCCAGCAATGCTTTCCAGCAATTGATCAAAGTTTCTAGCTTAAAGGAGCTGGAGATGTAGCTCAGTGGTAGAGTACCTGCCTACCATGAACAAGGCCTGAGTTAAATCACAGAACCACAAAATATAAAATAATAAAGACTCTAGATTAATGTAAAATCTATCCCAGGTAAAAATATACTGGAGTCTTCTGTCTCCCTGCAAGTCCCTCTCTCCAGGTCCTTAATTTGCAACTTTAGTTTTCTGAAGGATTTATAAAAAGTTGTCAATTTATAGGCTGTATAGTTTTTTTTTCTTATTAGGTAAAGAGCAACATCAAGCTCCCTGCATCTCCATGTTAAAACTGTAATTTTTCTGAACATGGAAATTTGAATTTCATATAATTTTCATGTCACAAAATATGATTTCATTTGATTCACACACTTAAAATGTAAAAATCATTGTTATATCATTATCTGTAAAAACAGGAAAAAGTCTGGGTTTGAGCCACAAGCAGTAGTTATCAACTCCTGAACTACGGGGTTTATGCTAGTTTGTGAGTGGTCATATGACCTAGTGATGGTCAATGAGATGTCAGATGTCTGCTGGGGATCTTCGAAAGAGATGTCTTTATTCCTAATGAGAGACACAGAGAGAAGATAATCCAGATTATTCTTTTTGGTGCTGCGTGTCTAGATGTGATACACAGAACTTCAGCAGTTACCTTGCAGCTGGGAGACTGAGAACAGAAAGATGAAAAGAATCTGAATCCTCAATAACATTTTTAAGCAGCTAAATTAACAAACACTGGAGCCAGCTTACCTCAGAGCTCATTATTATATTGAGTTAGACATAACAATTTTTTTCTTATCACTAACTATTGTTTTCTATTTGGGTTCTATTTTTTGTTAGGCATTCTAACCAATATAATGACTCATGTGCTAATATATAGCTCTAAGAAAGAGTACTTGATGAGCATGTGCATGGTCCTGGGTTGCAACCCAAGCAGCAAAATAAATAAATAAACATAAAATAGTGAGTTAAAATTTCTCTTTCACTTCATCAAAATAAAAGAATTCTGTTCTTTGGAAAGATCTTTTTTTTCAGTGCTAGTACTTGATGAAGTGAAAGAGAAAATTTAACTCACTATTTTATGTTTATATATTTTGCTGCTGGGGTTGAATGTACTCTACCACTGAGCTACAATCCCAGTCTGAATTTAATTTCCAGTAGTACAAAAAAATTAAAAATTAAAAAAATAAAAAATAAGCATACCAATGGAACACACTCTTTATCCAAGATGATATACAGATAGAAAAATGAGCATATGAAAAGGCATTCAACATGATGAATCACTGAGGAAATGCAATTAAAACCACAATGAGATATTGTTGCCCCTTACTAGAATAACTAAAATTGAAAAGGTTACCCAAACCAATTGTTGGAGGATGCAGAAAAACTGGAAATCTCATGTATCACTGGTGAAATATAAAATGGTAATGACCAATTTGGAAAATAGTTGGGCAGTTTCTTTAAAAAAACAAACAATGTACATTGTAAAAGAGTAAGAGGAAGAGAGGGTCATGGGAGGGGGTTAAATCTATGGAAGAGAAAAAATCATCAAATTTTTTCTACAGCCTAATTATAAACAGCTATGTCTGGTGGAAGAAAAAGTTTAAAAATACACCTGCCATATGATTTGACCATTCTACCCTTAAGAATTAATCCAAAAGAAATGAAAGTATATTTCCACACAAAGACCTATGCAAGAATAAATGTTTTAGTCACATTATTTTAATAGCCCCAAATTGAAAAAAACTCAAACATCCATCAACAAATTATGATACATCCCTACAATAAATCCTATTCAACAAAAAAATAATAATCTACTGATATGACAGCATGGATGGTTATCAAAATAAAGTATGTTGAGTGGCAGAAACCACACACAAAAAATACACAACTCCATTTAACAAAATCTAGAAAGTGTGAATTAATCTATAGTAACAGAAAGCAGACCAGTGATTGCCTGTGGATGAGAGCAGGGTGGCAAAGGTGGGATTGAGGAATTTCAAATCAGTACAGGGAAATTTTGAATAACAGCAGATATATTTATTATTTTGATTGTGAGATATATACACATGTACTGTATATGTCAAAACGTTCTACATTGTATACTTAAAATATATGAAGTTTATTAGCTGTCAACTAGATCTCAAGAAAGCTATTAAAGCTGAGCATGGTAACAAATTCCTATAATCCCAGCACTCTCGGAGGCTGAGTGAGGAAGATGACAATTTCAAGCCCAGTCTACACAATTTAGCAAGATATTGTCTCATAATAAAAAGTAAAAAGGTGCTGGAGATGTAGCTTAGTGTGAGGGCCCTGTGTTCAATTCCAAGTACCAAATGAAAAAAGGAAGAGAAAGAAAGAAAGAAAGAAAGAAAGAAAGAAAGAAAGAAAGAAAGAAAGAAAGAAAGAAAGAAAACTGTTAATCTTTTAATAAAATCTTTGCTTAAACAAGTTTAGGTGGGTTTTTTTACCATACTTAAATGAAAAATTGTGGTTTTTTTTTACTATGGATTGAATCTAGGGCCTTGTACATGCTAGACAAGCATATGACTGAGCTATATCCCTAGCTTGATTTATTTATTTATTTATTTATTTAGAAGCAAGACTCCCTGAGTTACCCAGGCTATTCACTTTCAAGTCTCCTGCCTCAGACTCCTCAGTATCTGAGATTACAGGCATGCATTATCACATCTAAAATTGTTTCATCTTTTCAGAATTTCAGCCTACCCTCAAGGATTTCTTGCCATAAATGTATCACAATTTGTGCTCATATAATCTACTACCATTATCTACTTCAATACTCTGTTCTGTTTCTCTCTCTCTCTCTCCTTTCCTCCCTCCATCCCTCTTTCTTTCAAACAGGATGGGTCATTTTCTAGAACTGGAACAAAAATTCCTGCGTAGTGGTTTCAGGGTTGATTTAATCAGGAATAAAATGACATCATCAAATGCCTAGAAGCTTTCATTCTTTTTTTCTCAGCCTTCTGCTGATAGTAGATCTTGCTTCTTGGTTGCAAGATAGCTACAGCAGTGCCAGTACTGTATGCAGACACAACAGCATCCTGTTAAGAAGAGGGTAACCTCCTCCTATACATCTCTTTTTATTACTGAGAAAGACCTTTTCCAAAAGCATACCAGAAGATTTTCTCTGAGTTCTCAAAACCAAGTCTCAGGCTCACACCTAAACCAATAACTAATAAAGAGAATAAATTCATCAATAGTCTGCAGTGGCTATTCAAGAGTCTACCACCCTGGAAAGCATGAGGTCCTGAGTTTGATTCCTAGTACAAAAAAAAAATTTAATATCAACTCTGATGAGCCAGTTTGACTGGCTGCCAACTGACTCTCCAAAAAACCTTGAATGGCAAAATTATCTGAGTACCAGAAGAAAGCAGAAAGAAAAGCAATTAACCCTATAACTGTAGTGTGAGAGTTTACAAAGCACAGGAAATGTTTTAAGCATATTAATTAATCAATTAAATAAAAATATCTATTCAAATTGGCCAGAGTTTAAGTAGACATTCCAAAGGTGACCGGGGAGATTTGTTTCGTTTTATTTTTGGGGGGGAGGGGTCTCTATGTCAATAAAAGAAAGAAAAAATGAAAACTTGTCAGGTTTTAGCCCTCTGTGTCTTAAGAACCTGGCCACAGAAACATATCAAAACATTAGGTTAACTTGAATGGAGAAGTTATCCTTTTAAAAAGCTAGTATATATTTATCTGCTCATCTATGAAATTTTTTGGTCTTGTTTGAACTTTTTTTTAATTTTGAGTAAGAAAATGGGACCTATCTTGTTTTTGCTGTTGTTGCTTCTAGGGGACAGTGATCTAGCAGAAGGAGCTGTGGGGCTTATCTCAAGAGTAAGGAGGAGTTGAGCCTTGAACATCCCCCTCCAGGGTGCCTCTTCTGTCTCCCTTATTCCTGGTTTTTTACGTGAATCTTGGTTTCCTAACAGTCAGGAAAAGGGGTCAAGGGAACACTGACAAACCTGCTTGACATGCCCCTGAAGGGTGAACAAAAGTTGGACATAGAACTCCTCATTTTGTTTTCTCCCTTCATTCTTTTCTTTAATTTTTTATTTAAAGAGGGAAAAAAACAGAAAAAGAGTAGAAATGTTACAGAATTTAAAAAAAAAGATAAACAGTAAGAAATCACTAGATAAATTACATATTGTCCTTTTAGAAATAGTTGTTCAAGTTACAAAATTAAAGCATACAAAGTGGACATTCAAGCAGTGAGAATGCAAACATCTATTCAACAATCCAACAAGAACTTAGAAATATGGCTATCAATCCTACACACTTAAATATACATGCAGTTATATCTTTTATAGCACTTCCTTTTTCCTCTTTTTTACAATGGCAATTACATGTTTTTAAATTTTTTGTTTAAAGAGAAAAAAAGCAAAACAGAAAAAAAGGGTAGCAACAATACAGAATTCTAAAAAAAAGAAAAAAACTAAGAAATCACTAGTTGATAAATTACATATTGTCATCTTGGATGTAGTTGTTCAAGTTACAAAATTAAAGGATAAATAGTAGACATTCAAACAGACTGCAAACAGTTCTGCTCAAAGATCCAACAAAGCTCCCTTCATTCTTATAAAAAGGATCTACTTGGAGGATAGTGTTATAACTCAGAGAGGTTTCCAGGGTCCCCCAAAGGGTAATGAATCCAATTCTCAGTGTAATAAAAAGGAAAGCCTTTTGTTTATGGGACTGAAATCCACTTTTTTCCAATGTTTAAGGAAACCTTCTGGAGGAGAGCTGATGGAATGACTGAGGATTTAGCCCTCTCAGTCTGTGGGGAAAAAAGGAGATTTGGGCATTTTGACCCTCAAAGACTACAGAGAAAAAAATCTAGGTACAAATGGAGAATGAAGATTTATTATCCTTACACTTTCTAATGTGCCAAGGGAGACAGCCTTCTGTCAAGAGTCCCCAAACGGAGCACCAAAGAACAGCTCTGGAAGAAGCATCCCCCACTCCCTGGGGAGGGACCTGGTTATGACCCGCTGTCCCTGGTGCCAACCCCAAGATGGTTTCCTATACTTTCCTAAACAGTGCCAATTTTTATTTCTTAAATGTATGTAATTTAAAAAAAACTCTTTAATGTACCCTAATAGGGCCATAATAGCCAAATCATGGAGGCTTTCCCTTTAGGAGGCTTAAGGAGGGATAGAATGGCTAATTGCTGGAGAGTTTTTCTCTTTGTTGGAAAGGCTATAATTAACTTGGAAAGCTGGAGTCCAAAGCCACTTGGTGTCAACAGTAGGCTGATAAGAGAAGAGAGAGTAAAATGACTCTCATCAGAATCAATTACAATAAGTAACAAGCTAAGGGGAACAGAAACCAGTTCATCTTGCCAGGGCTTTCTGCTTCCTATTGGTGGGTCTCTTTTAGGTTAGAAAATGTCATCAAAATGTTGTCTGGCAAGAAGTCTCTGAAGGGGAAGATAGGGGTCCTCCATAATGACCTTACATCTCTCTTCATGTCCTTGCTCTCACTCAGATAGAGAATGAAGAAGTAGGGCTCTTAAGAGGAAAATGGGGGAGTCAAGACTGGTATAGTGTGCTACACAAAGAAGCAATTCGCCTGCCCTCTTGGGAAGTGCCTTCCTCCAGCGTGAGCCAGGAGGAGAGTGTGTGGGTTTGGAATCAAACACTCCAACCCCCCACCCTGGTTAGCAACTGGGGACAGAGGTCTGAGCATCTCTTGGGAGGATGACTGTATACAATATAGCAAATATGGGGTGACTCCTCTATCTTCCGTTTGAAAGCAAATGTTGTTTTCAGTTTTATTTCATTATGATTAATTGCTTTACCCTATTCAGTATTCTCTTTTGATTGGTTTTATAATGTTCTGTTTTTGGTTTGATTTTACTATACCTAATTGACTAGACAACTACTGTGAAGATAATGAGATAACTATGGTACCTATTACTGTTACCCTGGAACCTGCTGTGAAGTTCTGTACCAAATTCACTGCACTGTCTCAATTCGCTTTGTTCTGTCTTATTCTGTTGTATTTCTACTACCTTCAAAATAAAAAAAAATTTTAAAAGACTGTTATAGTGTGAAGCAAAAGTTTATTTAAAGTGTGGCAAATGCAGAGAAAGCAGGAGAGTTGTCTTAGCCGAAAAATGGTGCTGCAAGATAGGGGCATCCCACCCAGGATGGCCCTGGAAGTATGAGATGTGTGCATACTAACAGGGGCAAACTGTTTTGTTGATTGGTATGGGCCAGGCCAGAGTGTTAGCCTTGTTTTGGGGGAAGAGAACAAGGTCAGTTGGGGATTTCTTAAATATGAGTAACATTTTCATAACGATACAGTAGAGTATGTTGTTTTTAAGCACATGGTACCTGATAAGTATGTGATGATCTTACAATTGTCAGCCACAGATAAGCATGTGATGATTTTATAATGCTAGTCATCTGTGTTTTGCCCTCAGTTTTTTGTTTGTGTCCTTCTAATCTGCCCCTACATTCCCCCCTCTGACTCAGTCATCCTACTTCTATAGGATGGGGGACAGAGTGATTATTGCTCTGGCTGCTTTTTGCTGGTTAGGGGAGATGTGAAGGGTAAATGATTTTGCTCATGAAGAAAGGTGATGATGGCTTGGGATTTAGCTTAGCGGCATAAGTGCCTGCCTGGCAAATGCAAGGTCATTAAGTTTGATCCCTGGTACCAAAAAACAAAAAACAAAAGAAGAGGTCATGTTGGTCAAGGAAGGATGATCATTTCCCTAAGCAAATGATCACAAGACAAATCTATCAAGGAAGGAAGTGGAGGGGTGGATTTGACCAAACAGCTAACATTATCTACATTACCCATCTACCCCTATTATCCCCTTGTGTGGATTATTTGATTCAAAGGGTGCTGCAATGTGTTTCTAAGAGCTGTAAATAGGTGGGGAGCTTGATAGGTGGCTGTCTTCATTTCCTCACTCGAATTTACTACCCACCTCTTTCACTCTCTGATGGATTAGGTACTGTTTTCCCATTTTTTGCCTTCTTTTCTGATTCTGTGAGGAGTTATTTCCTGTCTACCTAGAATATATGAGGATAGTTTTTCTAAATACTTCCTTTATGAGAAAGTTATTTTACTATGTCATTTTATCTGGACTTGCCCCATTTTCTGACTACAATTTTTACATAGCAGATAAAGGCCAAGATTCCTTATCACATGCTGAGAAGGCACTGTCTACAGATGGTTCATGTGGAAGCCCAACATTTCAAAACAGCACTCAATTCCATTATCCTTGTTTTTATCCTTGATTTTTTCTCTTCTTGTTTATGATAAACAATAAAAAACTGAATGAAGTCCACTACTTTACTCCTTTACCCACTCCAAGTCAGGTAATCAATTAGTTCCCAAATGTAACATTCAAACATTAAGAAGATAAACCCTGCAGCATTAATTCAACCTAGTAGCATTTCAAATACAGTATACACCAACAATGCCTCCTATTCATTCCATTGTAATTCTTGAAAAGGATTGAGCATCCCAAATAGATTTAATAGAAGTTAAAACTCTCTGGTTGTGGATCTCACCACAATGGTAAGACTGAGCTTCTATAGGTAAAAATCTTGAAGACATAGGGTTTGGTAGAGAATTCATGGACAAGAACCAAACTGCACAGGAAATGCTTCCCAGAATCAATAACTGGGATCACATCTTATTAAAGAGTTTCTGCATGTCTAAAGAAATCTCCAGCAGAGTGAAAAGAAAACCCACAAACTGGGAAAAAAATCCTAGTGAACTGTCCCTCAGACAAAGGGCTTCTGTCTAGAACTTACAAAGAATTTAAAAAAAATCAGACCCCCAAAATTCAAAAACCCAATCCAAAAATGAGCATCTGAGATGAACACACAGTTCTCAGGTGAAGAAATACAAATGGCAAATAAATACATGAAAAAATGTTCATCATCATTGGTCATTAAAGAAATGCAAATTAAAACCACACTGAGATTCCATCTCACTCCAGAAAGAATGGCCACGATCAAGAAAACTACCAACAACAAATGCTGAAGATGCTGTGGGGGAAAAGGAACTCTTCTGTACTGTTGGTGAGAGTGTAGACTGGTGCAACCACTATGGAGGTCAATCTGGAGATTCCTCAAAAACCTGGGGTTGGAGGTCCCATTTGACCCGGCTATTCCACTCTTAGGCATATTCCCAGAAGAACTGAAAACATCTTACCACACTGATATATGTGCACCCATGTTTATAGCAGCACAATTTGTAATAGCCAGATCTTGGAAACAACCTAAGTGCCCATCAACTGAGGAATGGATAAAAAATTGTGGTACATTTATACAATGGAGTACTACTTAGCTGTAAAGGATGATCACATTGAGATATTTATAAATAAATGGATGCAACTTGAATCCATACTCATAAGTGAAATAAATCAAACTCACGTGTATAAATACCATATAGTCTCCCTAGTGTAAGAAATAGTAAGAGTATAGAAGATTTTATGGTAATCATGGTTCACCATTATATAGCTTTGAAGTCTTATGCATTCGTTCATTGTTTGGAATGGTTTTATTCTGTTTTGTTTGATCTTAATATATGTGATGGTATGAATAGTTACTTTGAAGAAAAGACAATATGGCAGTCATTGTTGATTTGATATCATCTTGCTCTGATGTCCTACCATGCTCTTGTTTTTCTATTACCATTGATTCTATCACGCTGTGTCTTACTGGATTTTAATATGTATGATAGTATAAACAAATTTTTTTATGGAAAATGAGATAGTATAATAGCCATTGTTCATCTTCATTATTTGGTTCAGAAAGCCTTGCAATACTTTCATTCTCTTGAGTGGTTTTATTCTATTTTGTTATGTTTGACATTATTGTGTGTAAACCTAAGCTCAACTATTTCAAAGAAAGAGACATTATGATAGCTATTGTTAATATCCAATTGTCTTGTTTTAAAGTGCTGTGTTGCTTACATTGTTCTGTTCTGATCTGCTTAGATATGTCCTCTTTTGTTTTATTCTCTTTAAAATAAAAAAAAATTAAAAAGACTGAGCTTCTGTAACTTAGCTGGTGGAATTACTATTTTCAGCAAATATAAATCTAGGGAAGGGCTGGGATGTAGCTCAGTGATAGAGTGCTTATCTAGCCTTCACAAAGCCCTAAGCTTGAGCCCCAGGGCTGCAGAAAAAATTAAAGGAGAATTTATTTTCTGAGAATTTTATGGCAGAATTTCCATAGAATTATAATAGCTAAAACTTTAGCATATTTTTGGAGCCAAATGACTGCAACCAGAAAACACACTGTGGTACTGGGGTGCCTCATTTTACCCCAATTCTGTTCAAATGCAGTCCATCAAGGGATCAAAAGTAATGATTTGCTGAAGTACTCTAAAATCTCTCTCCCCACTTACAACTATGCACTTACCCACAGATCACCCAAATCAACATGCCAGGCTTTCTAGACAAGGAAATTGTATTGAAAGGACAACAATTGTTTTCTCTACTTGTACAAAGCCCTGAAGCTCTCAGTAAGGCCTCCTTCCTCTTCAGGTATTTATAGTTTCCTGCAATCTTGCAGCAAAATATTAAGGTCCTGGGGGTGGGGAGGACAGAGCTCCTCCTTTCTATCTTTGAACACTTTCCTCAGCTCAGGCTCAGCCCACTCTGCCTTCCTCTACTCTGCCTCTAAACAAGGTACTAGTAACTAACTTGGCATCATGTGACTCTAAGCAGCCCTTGTCAGCCGGAGTGAGGTAATTTGCTATTCATTTTTGGTGTGCATTTGAACCCACTTCCTCTAGTTGAGGACTTCCCCATCTTGTGATTCTTGGAAGTTAGCAGAAACCATCTTCCTTTACAAATAGTAGTGTTGCATTCACTCTCCCTCAAAGCTAGGACACTGAAATACTATCTACTCCAGTCACCTCAACTTTAAGAGTTTGAAGCAAAGAATGGAAGACTCAAAAACAGTATCTCTCAGGCAGTGCTAACAACTGCAGCAAGACAGAGTTCCCTATAGGGTGACAGCAGTGTGAACTGCAGACAGGAAGTCTCTGAGGTGCTGCAGTGGGCTCCTCTCCAGACCAGTTCCCTAACATGAGTGTTGTTCCTACCTCAAACCTGCTTCTCCTGCTCACCTGCTGATTCTGGAAGCTGCCCAATGTCCTTTTAATGAATTCATTTTCTGCCTAAATCATCCAGAGTCCAACTCTGTTGCTTGCAATCAAGAATCTAGACTGATGCACAGCTATATCTTCCTTTAAGAATTTATCTTATTTCTGAGAAGTCACAAAGAAGAGATTGTATGTCTCTAGGGAAAGTTCCTATGACAGTGAAGGGGATTCTTGGTGATTTTCTATTCTGTTATGAATACTAAAATGGTGATACATACTACTGTCCCACAGAATCTAATTTAGTACCAGTGAACATATACATTCTGAGAAATCCTGGAAATCCCCATTCAGAGAACTTTGCCCCCAAGAAAGACTTTGTAATGCTTCTTGAAATAAATAGTTCATGATGTTCTTTATATAGCAGACCTGATTCTGTGAACATATTATTTTAAAATGGAGGTTTAGGGGCTGGGAATTTAGCTCAGTGGTGTAAGTGCCTGCCTGGCAACTGCAAGGTCCTTCGTTCAATCCCTGGTACCAAAAAAGTAGTAGTAATAATAATAATAAAATGAGAATTTAAGTTGGTTTTTGGCAGAAGCTAAATATTCAAATATGATGAATTTAATTGATTATAAATGTTTCTTTTAAGATGATGCAATAATTTCCTGGCACTGATTTTGCCACTCCAGTGTACACAGGTAGGAAGGCTATCAAAGTTAATCTTGGACAAATGAAATCTAGCTAGAGCATTTTTAAAGACACCATCTTCAAATACAATCATATTCTGAAGCACTTGGTCTAGGGTTTCAATATATGAAGTTTGGAAGAACACAATTCAACCCATAACAGGGGAAATGATAGTTTTTCTAATACTAAATTTTTTTAAAAAATTAACCTATCTTTTTGGAGGCAAAGCTGGGAATTGAACCAGGACCTTTGCACTGGGCTACAGCCCCAGGATTGCTTACATTTATTTATTTGTTTGTTTGTTTGTTTGTTTGTGAAACACTCAAATCTGTGATCCTCCTGCTTCAGCCTCCCAAGTGCTGGAACCACAGGAATGTGCCACCTTGCCTGGTTACCTATCAGGTTTAACAGTCAAACTCATGGCCTGTCAAGAGTATAGCCACTTATATAAGAAGCAGGATACTGGAGTTCAGCCAGATGTATCAGATTCTACCTTCCTGGAACCATTCTTCCTATACCAACTCTTGTTCCTCTTCAGATCAGTGTCGGGCAATTTTTTCTGTCTTGAAAAGTTCTGAAGTAGATTATACCAGGACACTAATTAACTCCATTTTCCTTGCTTCATCCCAGACAATTAAGTCTGTGTTCGTTGTTTTTTCCATTCTTAATTAAGTCCAGCCACATTGTCCATTGGAGTTTACCAAAAATTTCATGTTCAGCCCAAATGATAGCATAAAAATGTTCCAAATAAGATAGAAATTTCCAAAATTCGAGTTCTGTAAAATCTCTCCACTTGTGAAGTTTTTATAAAAATTATTTTTCCAAAATTCCAGAGAAATTTAAATCTAAAGTTAATTCCTCCTTAATTTCTGTTTCTGCACAATCCCAGCTAAAATTTTCTGGCTCAGCCAGGCATGGTGGTGCACGCCTGTTACCCCAGCATTCAGGAGACTGAGGTGGGAGAATTGTTTCAAGTTAAGGACCAGCCTGGGCTACAAAATGAGCTCAAGGCCAGCCTGAATTGCATAGCGACACCTTGTCTCAAAAAGACAAAAATAAAATAAAATGGTCTGGCTCTAATATGCAGGGACAATGAAGGTTTCTTCAGCAATTGCAACCTGAGCTGTTAGTCACTGGAATTACTAGTGTTCCTATAGAACCACCAAAATAGAATTAATCCAACACTAAGATTCTCACAATGTCCCACTTTCTAAAAGTTCAAAAAGTTAACTGAGAACCTACTATTTTCCCAGCACCAATACTACATGTACAAAATTTAGAAGAAACTAAGACAAAGGAAAAAACAGGCAAGTCCAGGAAGTAGAACATTCTGCAGAGCAATTAACCTGATATGTTCGGCGAATCAGTGTCTTTAAATATGGTGTCTGTGCTAGATTAAAAGAGACTCAAAAGACATAAGAACCAGATGTAATTCATGCTATGTAGTAAGTACTGATATGGAAGAAACTAAGGGATATTTTTGGTCATTTGGGGAAATATGAATAGAAGGTGGTGTTAGACAAGTTGGAAATTTACTGAAATAACTAAATGAAGGTTGATGACTAAAAAGAGCAGACTGAAGAACAATATGTATAGTATGTTTTCCATTTGGTAATAAAATAAAAGCATGCAAACTCACAAAGAGTGCCTGTAGGTTATACACTACTGTCTTATAGTGATGAACTCCAAATGGAAACAATTGTACTTAGTTTTTATATTTCTGCTTATTTATATTTTCTAGTTTCTATAATGCATACATACTTCTCCTGCTTTAATAAAGGTTATTTTAATAGTTCTTAGTCTCAAGCACACCACAGCCCCCAAAGCAGTTATTTCAAGCAAAATATATTACTAAAAACTAGGAAATAATACTATTGTCAGAAACCAGAGCTTATAGCACACACAGTGTTATCTGGGGGAAAGAAGTATTCACAAAGGAGAGAGGAAATCATGTTTCTGTTTTACCTTCCTCCATTCCTTCCTTCCTTCCTTCTTCCTTCATTTCTGCCTTCTCTGTCTTTTTCTTTTCTTGTTTCTTTCTTTCTTTTTTTCTTCCCTCCTTCCTTCTTTCCTCTTTTGTCTGTTTTGCTTTGTATTTTGGTATAGGGATTGGATCCAGGGTCATTCTATCAATGAGCTACAACCTTAGCCTTTTTAACATTTTTTCTATTTTGAGACAAGTTCTTGCTAAGTGTCCTAAGTTGGCCTCAGAACTTGTGATCCTCCTGCCTGAATCTCCCACATAGTGGACATTACAAGCCCCTACCTTGATTTCATTTTTTACCATGGTTGGTTTCCTACTGCTATGGTAAAATATCCAAAGTAGATAGTTCCTGAAGAAATCAAGTTTATTTAATTCAGTAATGAAGGCTGAAGGTCTAAGATCCAGTGGCCCAATCTGTTCAGCCTCTGGACAAGGCCTCATGGTAGAAGACATCAGGGCTGGAGTACATGTGGTGGGGAGAGATCACATGATCAAAACAGAAATCCAGAAAGACTGAAGGGACAGCCTCCCTCTTTGTAATAACTCACTCTGATGAGAACAAACTCAATCCTCTATGTCAAAATTAATTCCTGACAAGTGCAGCACCCGCGGTGACCTCAGTAACTTGCCCTAAACTCTGCCTGTTAAAAGTTTCATCACCTCCCTACCTCACCACACTGAGACCAGGCTTCCAAATCATGAACCTTTGGGTTCATGATTTAAATTATATTTAATTATATATACATTTAAATTATACCCAAACCTTAGCAAATTTCAATAAGGAGACAAGTGGGGTTGTGCTAGTTGTCTGAGTCCACACCCTCTAGGTTTAGACTCTGCTGTAGTTTGTCTATCATCATCTATCTATGTATCTATTTTAGAAATCTCTCTGGATTTTATTTTATCATGATTATTAACAAATATTAATTGCAGAAATTAAAATCATTCACTGGGATATTTCTATACATCCATACAACAACTGTTGATGGTGACCATTCCCCCTTCTATGTTCTGTCTCATATACCTCTCTCAGCCTCACCAGGCTCTTTCCCAGTCTTTATTAATCCCTCTACTACCTTCAGATAGTCTTTTTGTTTTGTTTCCACATATGAGAGAATGCATGCAATACCTTTTTAATGTTTGCTTTATTTTGCTTAGCATGATATCCACCAGTTTCATTCATTTTCCTATAAATAACAGGATTTTGTTTTTCTTTGTAGCTGAATAATAAATACTCCACTGTGTATGCTGGGATTTATCAAGAGACTAATTATGGCATCTCAGTTTACTGTATGAGGAAAAGGTGGAGTTCTGTCTATATTTACTGTTTCTTCTTTCTGAGCATTGCAGTGGGGTTATTCCTGTTTTCTTGAAAAGTTAGAAATTTCCTGAAGTGATACTCCTAATTTTCAGGTTATTCCTAAGGCTTCCTTATTCAATGTCAAGTCTATTTAAAAATCACTTAAATTCTCATTTTGACCCCTGTGTTCCTGGAACCCTACCATTGCCCATACAGTGGGTTTGGTTTGGTGACACAGCCTCCACATTCTCTTGTGAACAGTCACATCATTTTGAAGTTGGCATGACTCCAACATGGTCCAAAACCTTGCTGCAATAGTTTGATACTACTGCTTTAACAAGCTACCACAAACTGGGTGGCTTAAAACATACATTTATTTTCCTACAGTTCTGTAGGTCAGAAGTCTGACACAGGTCTCACTGGCTATAATAAAGGTGGGCTTTTCCATTCTGGAGACTCTAGCAGAGAATTTGCTTTGTGCTTTTTGGGTCTGTTACCAGAAATCAGTTTCTTGCAGTTGCAGAGCCAAGTCATTTTCTTCTTAGCTATAAACAGAGGCTGCCTACAGTCCTTGGTTTGTGGTCTCTCCTTCATCTTCAAATTCAGCAGCCATATGGCTTCTTTTGTTGTTATCCATCAGTTTTAAAGACTTATGTGGTTAGCTAACCTAGCATACTTTTGCTCACCTCAAGGGCCTTAATCTTAATCACATATACAAATGCTCTAGTTCCAGGGATTAGCACCACATTTGGGGGATCATTATTCCACCTACTACAATTGGATTATCTGCACATCTTTTTCTTGGGCTTAAATCAATATTTTTTCACACCTAGTCTTATGCCTCAAGGATTGCTACCAAATCCTCTTCCTCTGGAATTTCTTGGTTGTATAAAGTTTGTGTCTTAGTGGTAGTCTCTACTTCCAGTGTATTTTACTTGATGAAATACCATCAATGGAGTCCTATACTAACATTCAGAATCTTGTACTCTTGGGTCCTTGTGAGGAAAAAATATCTATGCCTTGAGCTTGCTACCCTTTCAAAAAGCCTTTGAATATTCCAGACTTTAAGTAAAACTTTAATAAGAACAGAAACAGTTTCTATCCACTCTGTGGCTCCCTTTCTCCTTTGGAGTAGGTTTAGCTGAGTTCCAACTTTCTTTTAAATTTTGAGAAATGTGAAAGCTACAGAAAAATATAAAGAGCATTATAATCAACTTTATATTCCCATGACTTGGAATTGTAGATATTGTGTTATATTTTCTTCATACAATTAAAAACATCTTAGAAATATACCTAAAATTTTCCATTAAACCAGCAGCTACATTGCCATTCTTGTCTCAGGCAACCACTATGGCCTAAAGTGTATTCTCATCCATTTTGATACTCTACAAACATATATACATCCATAAACTATATATGGTATTTTGTATAAACTTTAAATAATTGCTTGATTTTTATTCAACATTTTTAGGCCTATCCATATTGCTATACATAGATCTAACATCATTTCTATATAGTATTCCATTGTATGACCTTGCCACTTTTCATTTTTTCACATTTTGACAAATTATTCTCCAAAGTTGTTGAGCCAGTTGATATTTCCACCAGCAGTATAGGAATGTGCTTATTTCCCCATAATTTCCCAAGCACTTTTGGGAGTTTTAAATATTTGTCTGTCTAAAGATTAAGAAATGATACATCTTTTGTTTTAATATTCATATGTAAAATGTTGCTCATTCTAGGCTATTTTCTGACACATGTTGGGCCTTTGTTCCTCCACTTAAGTAGAAAATGAAACTCCAGCCCCTACTGCCAGTGTCAGTTCTGACTCCCTCATTGTCACCAATACGTCACTCTCTCCCTCCTTCATAGGTTCTTTCTTTGTTTCTGACCCCTGGAGATCTCCTATTTTGTATGCAGCTGTCCATTTTTTAACTTTAAAGATATTTCATGAACCGATGAGACAATCCTTCTAAATTCAAACAAACTAAAAAGACATAACCAAAATGCAACATACAAGTCTTAACTGTGGTTTTTAAAATCCATGGAAAGATATCTGGAGAACAATTAGAACAATCTGAATATGATCTCAATAATATTAGTAGATGATATTAGAATGCTATTACTAGAATATTTTTATTCATGTCTTAGTTGCAATAAAAGTTTTGTAGTTATGTAAGAGAATTTTCCTTTTAAGATGAACATTAAAGTATTTAAAAGTGACATAGTCAATTCACTTTTAGATAATTCAAAAAATTAGTTAGATTGAGCCAGGCCTTACAGATTAGTCACTGAGCAAGAGAATAGTGATGGCAGGATAGGCTGATTGGGGCTGGTATTTTTTATTTCTGTTTTTCAAGGATGTTATTTTCCTGGTAGGCTTTTTTTTTTTCAGAGAAATAAAGTAGATGGCTTTGTGATAGGAATCGGTTATCTAAAACACCAAGGCAAGACTATAAGGTAGAGACTTTTAGTCACCCTTCAACCTTCAGGGAAGAAGAAGAATCTGTAGGTAAAGTTGATTGCTAATCTAAATAGTGAAGCCTCTATCAAAAATTCAAAGGACAAGATTTGAAGAGCTTCCAGATAACTGAACACGTGATGTTACCTGGAGGGTGGTGAGCCAGAGAGGGCATAAAGGCTCTGCACTTTTCCCATACCTCACCCACTCTGTGCATTTCTTCATCTGTATCTTTTATAATATCTTTTATAGTATTTCCCTGAGTTCTACACCCATTCAAACAAATTAATCAAACACAAGGTGGTTACAGGAATGACAGTTTATAGTTGTCTAGTCAGAAGCCCAGTTAAAACAACCAGGAGATTTTACTGGCATCTAAAGGAAGGAGGCAGTTTCAAGGACCAAGCTGTCGCCTCGTGGGATCTGATGCTATCCCCAAGTAGGCACTGTCAGAACGGAAGATACAGGCTAGTATCTTCTGTTTCAGACTTGCTTACTTGCTGCAAGGGAGAAATCTCAACACCTAGCACTATAGAAGTCTGTTAATTATGATAGAAGAGTAGAGGAAAAATCGTTTTGTTTCCTACAGCAATAAAGTAAATATGGCAAAATGTTAACAATTATTGAAATTGAATGGTAGACCTAATCATACTTACTGTGCTAGTTTTCTTTATGTTTGAGATTTTTCACAATAAAAACTTCAAAACACTTTACTCTAGATTTATTGAAATAGCTGAGGACTGGCTTTAGCAAATGGTACAATTACCATCTTGAGCCAGAAGCTTAGATAAATTTGTAATAATCTGCTTGTTAGTCTGGTCACTTTTCCTTATTTAATATGTGCATGGCTATATTCAGATATGTCTCGTTTATATGGTGTTGTACACCTATAATCTGAACAGAAGGTTTAAGAGACCAAGGCAGGAGGATTGCTAAGGCTGGCCTGAGCTACATAGTGAGATCCTGTCTCAAATAAACAAACAAGATATACATCCAGATTCTTTAACAGTGATCCAAATTAACAGAGGCCAAATAAAACAGAAACCTTTTTATCTTAAAATAAACAGCAGAAAGCAGCAGTATGAGGCAGTAAGGTAACTGTTCTGTGAGGTTAACCAGAGACTCATTCATTTTCCTGGTTATTGATAAAAGGATGACCACATACACATGGTACAACATGGCTCACATATTAGTCAACTGGATTAATCGGGTAAAGAAAGAGGATTTAGTTACTTATATTTAAATTACCATAAAACATGTGTGTAAGTCAATCAAACTATGGTTTTAATAGTTTATGAATAAACTGTCTTTTGGGAAAAAAAGAAAAAGGATTTACCTCTTTCATAGTAAGAGCTTGACTGAAAAGGTATACATTATTTCCAGTCACATCCAACTGGCTAATATTTAGCCACACCTGACTGCAGTAGAGAAGAAGAAATTCAACTTTTATCTGAACAAGTATGTACATACCTAAAAAGATAATGTTTTATCATCTTACTGTGAGGTTACATCCTATTAATCCCATCATGTAAAAAATGCCTTTAATGCACTTCACCTCCCAAACATCATACCTTAGCCTAGCCTATGTCAAATGTGCTCCAAACACTTACATTAGGCTACAACTGGGCAAAATCATCTAACACAAAGCCTATTTTATAACCAAGTGTTGAATAACTCATGTAATTTACTGACTACTGTTCTAAAATTAAAGAGAAGTATTGTATGATTACTGACCATTAATGGACATAGTTGAAAGCATACAGAGCCTAAAGAATTTTTGAAGTATTCCACTGCACTAAAATTAGTTGCTGGATAATGAAGATGTTGCACTGACAGCATTGTCTGATGAGGCTTGAAGAAAGATGGTAGAAGGCACAGGGTCACTGACACTTGATATATAGCATAGTGTAATGAAATGTAGCATAGCATAGCATAGCATAGCATAGCATAGCATAGCATAGCATAGTATTCTTCAGGAAGATACAAAGTTTTGATGCTAGTTTGTTTGTCTTTAAATTATATATTTCTCTGTAGCAACAAAAGAGTCATGTATCTAGCTGTCAGCTCTTGTAAATCTTTTGTAATTGACATCCACTTCTTGCAATATCATAGGCCACTGCTGATAGTAGGAAAGACCCCCACCATTGTCTTTGCAGTGATCTTTCTTATTACTCTGGATATAACTTCCTCCTCAATCTCAACTTTTATTTTACTTCTTTCTCTCTTTCTCATTGTAAAGCCTTTAGCTTCAATGCCAACATGTTCATAAATATTCTCCGTATCAATCTCCAATTCTAGCTGTTTCACAGACACTAATATCTTGCTGCTTGCTATTTCATCAACAGCAGAATCTCAGCCAAGTCACAGTGGCAATCCTGGCACTAACAGAAACTGAGGTAAGAGGATCTCAAATTCAAGGCAAGCCTGGACAATTTAGTAACTTAGAAAGACAAGAACCTGTCTCAAAATAAAAAATAAAAAATGATTAAGGATGTAAATCAGTGTGAAGTCCCTGGGTTCAATCCCCAATATCTCAAAATAAAGGCTGGGTATCAACCTTAGTGGTACAATATACCTGGGTTCAATCCCCAAACACACATATACTCACAAAAAGTACAGATAACAGTACAACAGACTCCTTACTAAAACCTTCGTGTTTGTATGTCTTCAAAATTTTCTCCCAAATGTTGTTCAAATCCATTGATGTGTGACTTCTTTTCTTGCTACAGTAATATCCCAGATGGCATTTAGAATGTTAAAACCTTTCCAAAACTCTCAGAGCATTCAGCCATATACAGTTACTTCAGTAGACTGTGCAAACATTTGGTGTAAACAGTAGGATTTGATCACAGCTAGTGCATCTTGGCTCATTGGTTCAATGAGTGTAGTTGTGTTTTGTAGCAACTACACAATCTTTACATAGGCTTGATGTTACTAATACGCTGTGAAAGTCCTGGAGCTTTGTATAAAATCAATTTGATGTGTTATCTACAATACTCTCTTGTCTAAAGAATGCTAACATCCTCCAGTCTTTCTTATTATAGTGATAATAAATGGAAGGCATATGCTTGCTCACATCATTTTTGTTTTTATTGTTGTCTTAGGTATATCTGTGTGTGTGTGTGTGTGTGTGTGTGTGTGTGTGTGTGTGTGTTTATGGTGCTGGAGATTATATCTATGGTCTTGAGCATGTTAGGAAAGTGCTCTTCTACTGAGCTATATTCCCAACCCTTTTCTCCTCTTTTAAATTTTTTATACAAGATATAGCTAAATTGCCCAGGCTGGCCTTGAACTTTGGATCCTCTTGCTTTAGTCTCCTGAATAGCTAAGATTATAAATGTGTGCTACCACACATACCACTTATTCACATTCTTGAACTCTCTAGAAATTTTTCAATGGTAAATTTAATTTGAACCCTGAAAATTTTCACCTAAAGGCAGTGATATACTATCTTTGAATACCTTTAATCCAGGTAGTGTTTAAATTTTTAAAAGTATTACAATAAAAGACACATTGCTATTAATCTCCTTCAAAATACTCCTCCTTGGCCATTTGAAGACTTCAGGGGGAGAGAACAACAAGTCACCAAGAAGCAAGCCCTCCTTGTGAATTGTTGCCATGCCAAATGCCAACACCTTCCAAAACACAGGCTAGGAAACAAGAAAAGCCAATCCTCCCCTGCTCCACCTCTATAAATGACCAGTTGATCCAGGGAAACACAGGCTGCAATGATATTTATTGAGATAAAACACAATTTAACACTTGCAGTGTTTAGTGTTTCACTGCCTTTGCAGGTCTAAAGCCAGTAGCCTGATTATCTATTCAGAGGATAACAATATGCAATGTAGCATTTATGGGGGTTCTCCTTCTGAAGGTGGTAGCTATTGTTAATTACTTATTATCTTGTTTTGAAGTCCTGTGTCATTTTCATTGTTTTGTTGGGTTGGGTTTTATTCTGTTTTGTTTTGTTTTGTTTGATTTTATTATATCCAGTGGCATGGACAGCTATTTCAAAGATATACTATGGTAGCCATTTGGATTTACTATTATCTTGTTTTAAAGTTCTTTATTGCATTCATTGATTTGTTTTTATTTCTATTCTCTTCTGTTTTGTTTGATTTTTACTATGTCTGAAGGTATCTGCAGCTATTGTGAAGACAACAAGCAGCATTATGGTAACTATTCTTGATTTCCTATTGTTTTGATGTTCTGTGTCACTTACACTGTTTTGTTTTGGTTGACTTTATTCTGTTTTATTTTGCTTGGCTTTATTATCTTTAAAATAAAAATAAAAAAATACTCTTCCTTGCTTCAAAGGAAGAATGATTGGGATTATAGGCATGTGCCACCACACCCAGCATTTGTTTACATTCTGCCACTTTCTGGAGCAGATCCAGGTTAGGTGGAAATCCTATTTTGTGTGTCCTTAATTGCACTGTCATGGCTTCCTCAGTCTCCTGAATCAATTCAATATGTTTACCTTTCCTTATCATTTTGACTTTGAGGAAGATCTAAAAGTTGCATGCTGTCAGATCTGATGAATGAAGCGGATGAGGATACATCATAATGTTTTTTATGAGCCTACCTTTCCATTGGATGGCAGTTGGCAACATCATTCACCATATTTTTTATCACATTGCATATAAACACTCATGAAAGAGGACTTCCAGAACTGCTTTAAAAAGTGGCAAGAGGAGCTCCAGTGGCACAATCAGTTAGCATGTGGTACTTATACAAAAAGTGGCAAGAATGATGAAATAAGTGTATTCAAAGCAAGGGTGAAGTATTTTGAGGAGACTTAATAGCAATGTGCCTTTTACTATAATATTTTTTAAATTTATAAATTCACTATTTTTCAATTATCACTTATATGAACACTCCATCATACACTTTAAGTACAGTCATTTTATTGACCTTAAATATTTTTTCTGGCAAATTCTTCTCATTCAAAATCACCCTATGAGCTGTCTCTTAAATTATTCAGCACCTGCAGTACTGGCACTTGCTGCCTCACCACTGGCCTTCACTCTATGAAAATCATGATGCCTTTTGAAATGTTGCAGCCACTCATGACTTGCTATATATATAAATATATATATATATATATATATATATATATATATAAACCTTAAGCATGGTCTTTTGACATATGAAAAAGACTTGTCTTTGTCTGGTTCTTCAGTAGGTTAAGTGGTATGCTCATCAATCAGCTAAATTCTTCACGATGACAGTGAGTTTTACCAATATTGATGAGTTCAATACATTACATTTATAAGGATTTACTTTGTATCCTTTAAAATAGTTGAAGTCATTAAATATGAAAGTCCTGACTCACAATAGCCATTCCTGGCTTGCCACTTTTATGTGGGCCAATTATCCTGTATTTCACCTCAGGAGAAATTGCCTTCCTCTTTTCACTAGAAGCAGGAGGCACAAATGGAATTTTTATAGACTTGGTGTGATAAAAAACACAAACAATATCCAAAACACACTGGCAACACAGTGTACTATAAAGCATGAATTGTTTAGTCTTGTGATCATATGGATGATTGAGAACTGGCCAACATGGCAAGAGAATATTATACCACCTATCACTAGCCCAAGAAAAGATAAGAATCAAAATTCAGGACTGGAGATGTAGCTCATTGATAGAGTGTTTACCTAGCATACATAATTCCCCAGGTTCAATTCCCAGCACAGAAAAAAAGTAGAAATATGATTTCTATTAAATGTGTATTGTTTCGCACCATCATAAAGCCCTAAGTCAAACCATCATAAGTCAAGGACCATCTGTACTTTGGAAGAAGGTGAGAATAGATATTGAAAGATAATTAGGAATGTTTAACCTGGTGGCTACTACCAGGATTTTGAGACAGAGTCTCATTGTCTAATTCAAGCTGGCTTTGAACTGCCTATGTAGTCTAGGCTGGGCTCAAATTTAGGTTAATCCTCCTGTCTCAGCCTCCTAAGTGTTGGAATTACAGGTGTGCACCACAATGCTGGTTTGGAGGCTACTACTTTTGAATCACACTGTGTCCCTTTGTTTTTCTCCTTTGCCCCTCTGTTTTTTTTGTGTTGGGGATCAGACTCAGAATCTTGTACATGCTAGGTATACACTATACCACTGAGCTACACTCCAGCCCCATCTTTTCTTGTCCTTTAATTTTACTTTCACAGCTAGTTTGTTTTCCTAACAAACTTCTCTATAGTTTGTGTTGTGAGATTAATGTAATGAAAGGTGTATAATCAAGAAATTCTGGATTTGGCAAAAACATCCACTGTTCAGCAATTCTTGACTATTTTACTTTCATTATTTGTTCAATTCCTGGTGGAATTGAACAGTGTATAGTTTCTACAAAACAGCTGGTTGCTCACAGGATGGCGGGGTGGCTGTTCTTGTCTCCCCAGCCAGCAGGCTGACTGGTTCACAGGTGGGGGCTTAGCTTCCATCTTGGCTCTCCCCATCTGAGCTCAGGCTGGCTCACCTATTCTGCATAATGTTATCTTCAAAGTAGTTGCTCACATTACAAGATCTAGGCATGAAGAAAATGATCAAACAAATAATGAAAGCACAAACTGTTCTTTATGATGAAATAACAGGTTAGTAGTATAGTTCTCTCCTATATATATATATCCTTTATTCCCTCCTTTATTTTCACTTTTCCCCTATCCCAGCTATTCTTTCCCTTTAAGCACTTTCTTTGCCTTTCATTTTCACAGTATCTACTGTACATTTTGAATTTTATTTACTCTTTCAGTTTTTTACACCAGGGAGACAATACAATAGTTATACATGTGAGTCTGACTTATTTCACTTATGAATAAGATCTTCTAGTACCTTCTTGATTTTATGATCAAACCATATTTCTAGAGAAGGTGATTTTATAGTATGTATGCTTATCCTTAAGGAATTTTATGACTTGTCTCTCTCTCTTAATGCCAAAAGGTGATACATACTTTATATGATAAACCCTTTCTATGATCTGTACTTTGATGCTTTAAAAAATTCCCACTTCCTAAGTGAAGTCGACCATCTAAGTCTTTAAAATTCTAAATGCTATTGTCATGGCTTATGTAACTTATTAATCTAGACCCAAACTGGGACTATGCATATAGGTGTTAGTATGAGTCTAGTTTTCTTTGGATGTATTGCAAAAATTCATGAATTCAGGTCCTTCATGGATTTACTGCTTTCCTTAAGAATGAACTGGGCTGAGCACTTGCCTAGCATGTGCAAAGTCCTGGGTACAATCCATAGTACCACAAAAGGGGTGGCAGACTACAATTCAGAACAAGATAGAGGCACAACACTGATAGAATATCACCTATTAAAATGTAGATGACATGGTTTCTTTCTTTAGTATTCTGTGGTTCATATGGAATTTTAGTTACTTTTGCAGTTTAAAGTTTCATCCTGAATTCTGGCTGGAAAATATGAACAAACAGCAAAATATTTGTTCAGATCTCTAATCAGGTTCAGGCCCAATTGCTGAAGTTGTTATGGTTTTTGTTGTTGTTGTTCTCATGGTTTGGTTTGGTTTGGTTTGGTTTGGTTTGGTTTGGTGTTTTGAGACAGGAACCCACTTTGTAATTCAGGCTGTCCTTGAACTCACTACATTGCCCAGATTGGACTTGAACTCATGTGATCCTCCTGCTTAAACCTCCCCAGTGCAAGGATTTCAAACTTGTGCCACCAGCACTAAAGCCATGTTGTGAGGTAAACTTTAACCAAGGCTAAAATATTATTTTCCTAATTCCCGAATTCCTGGTTTTCTTATTTAAGGTCCACATGAGCCTGGCTGCGTTTAGACACCAGTCACAGTGTAAGGTCAAAAACCTGTGAAACTTGTGCTTTCTAAGGTTGTTGTCTATAAAAAGCAGTTATTAGCCAGGCGCAGTGGCATGCCAGTAATATCAGTTACTTGAAAGGCTGAGGCAAAAAGATCATTTGAGCCCAGGAGTTCAAGACCAGCCTAGGCAACATGATGAGATACCATTTCAAAATTTAAAAACCAGTTATGTGCACATGGATAGCAATGACCATGTAAATTGCTACAAACTCAAAATCAGTTATTTGCATGACCAATGATTTATAAAACACCTGCCTTTATGAAAAAGAAAAAAAGGCAACTGAAACACCTGTGCGTGCCAGTCACCACACTGCAACAAAGAAAAATTTTTTGCCTCAAATGCCAGTCATTAGAACAATTTATCAAAGTTTCTATGCCCATACATAGTTGAAGTCTCTCTACAGGTCACGTAATCATCCCATTCCTTCCCCTGAATTCTGAGATAATTGAGAAATAGACACAAATCAAAGAGGAATCAGAATATTGAGATCAGAATATTCATGATATGACTGGCTTAGAGAATAGTTCTGTGACCTTCAGCCTGAAACAGGTTTCCAATTCATTCATCTGAAATCTTGACTTTTGTACTGTTCTAGGAAGATTGATGAACCTGTGCAACAGACCCTTACTCTGCTAGTCACAGAAAGAGTGCTCATCCACTTGCAGCCTTCTGGTTCTATTAGGCCAACTACAGGGAAAAGAAGAGAGAACACAAGTATGCTATGGGCAAAGGAGTTCAGCAGGGGATGAGCAACAAGTTCTCAGTTACATTTTGGAGTCTAAAATATCTCACATAGAGCTACAGTTGCCACTTTTAAAGGATTCTTGAATTGGGAATCACTACACTTCACCCCATAACAACTGTTCTTTACAAATTGCAGGTTATAAAGCATTGGGTGGGCTGTGAAATTAATTTAGGGGGATGAAATAAACATTTTAAAAAATGAATAAAACTGAGAAAAGAACTAGAAGAACTTCACATGGTGCAGACCTTTTATTGGGGTACATTTATATAGTAAAGATAATATCTGTTTTGTGAAACAATGATTTCAGATGTACTGAGTTGTGATGTAAAACATGTTTCTTTATCTGTGAATTAAGCTGAAAAACATTTAAAAGCTGCCACCACAGGTCATAGTCATGATGACCAAAGGTGGGATGTGCCTCTTTAGGGTACATCTATATGTCTAGTGGATTTTTACTTTTATTTTTTATTTTTTTTGCTTTTGTTTTTGCTGTAGTGAGCCAACTGGAAAGATGTAGAACAATCATAACTTTAACGATCAACTCGGTGGTATCAGAGAAAAACACAGGCAGTGTTGGGCCAGCTGGGAGACAGATTTTGGAGTGTGGCTTCTCAGAGGCACAACTCGATCTGATTGCTGGGTGTGGTAGAAATGCAGGTAAGTGTACATGAAGTGTACAGGAGTGAACAAAAGAAAAGCCTACATCTTAGCACTCAAGCCAGAACATTCTTATCAGCAATTTTGAAAGGATCCTAAGAGA
This sequence comes from Hydrochoerus hydrochaeris, assembly GCA_004027455.1. Lineage (NCBI taxonomy): Eukaryota > Metazoa > Chordata > Mammalia > Rodentia > Hydrochaeridae > Hydrochoerus > Hydrochoerus hydrochaeris. The sequence continues at coordinate 217,788 of PVLA01002230.1, read as the reverse complement.
AATATAATCTCCACTGGTTTTTGTTTTTTGTCTGGTCCATATTTTTGGTACCCTACCCAATAGCCCTCTCTTACTTTCTTTCTCCCTAGTAGAGACCTGATATTTGATCTCATACAGGGTAACATTGTACAGAAAGGTATGTGGGATTCTTTAATAAAGACCTAAAAAACACAAGCCTCATTTTTTTGTACAGAGATCAAACTCACGACCTCATGCTTGCCAGGCAAGTGCTATGCCACTGAGCTATATCCCTGACCCCAAGCCTTGAATGTTTATTAGATTTAAAAGATATACCAATTAATTTATCAACTTGTTATAAAAGTTTCTAAGTGCAGATTCTCAATTTCTGGACTTAGCGTGCCACATTCCAGTAACCAACATTTTGTATGCTAGCACCAGACAGGGACCACACTATAAGAGATACTAAGCTAACTAATCATAATTCTATTGACTTGCCCAGTGATTGGTTTAGGTATGAGGACAAGACATGATTGATTTCTAGCCAATAAGACAGCATATCTACTAGGGGCATACAGAAAAAAAATTTCTTGTCTTAATAAGGAACACATTGCAGTTATATCTTTCTTTTAGTCTTTTGATGTTATTGTACAGCCATCTTGTGATCATAAAGAAAAGACCCAACATGCTGAAGATAATGAAACAGGGTGGAGTTCTTACTAATGTTGCCAGATTGGTCAATTGCTTACCATAAATTCCCTTGATATCTGTATGTATGGAAAATAATAGAATGTCCTTATTGATTGATTCATTTTGTGTTGGTTTAGATGTTATTTGCAATGTAAAGAACTATAATTGCACCTTGCAAAATATGACAAAGTTTAATAAATTTGTGCATAGAAGCTTACTTGTACTTTGGATATTTTAATTTTATTCCCAGATGAAATTATAAGGAAAAGAAATGTTTAGCTGTAACTTTGTACTGCCCCATCAAACATAACAGGTGTTATTCCAATTTTAGCATCAGTTTTTGTATTTTATTTGTAACCAGTGTACAATGAATTGATGTTTGCAATAGAAAAAGTGAATTCCATGAATTTTAACACATACATAGATTCATGTTACTACCACCCAATCAGGATTCAGAAATTTCATCACCCCAAAAAACTTTATCTTGCTATTGCTTTGAAGTTACAATGCCCCCCCCACTCCTAACCCCTGATCTGTTTTCTAGCTCTAGTTTTCTATAGTTCCACCAAACAACAGAGTACATATTCTTCTCAGCTATACATGAAACCTTCTCCAAAACAGACCACATATTAGCCAATAAATCACATGTTAGCAAAAGCAAAAGAATCAAAATTGTATCATATATTTTATCAGATCACAGCACAAATGAAAAAAGAAATCATGGAATTATGCAAATGCATGAAAGTTAAACAATGTCTTCTTGAAAAAAATCAATGCCTTACAAAAGACACCAAAGAAGAAATAAGACAGTTCCTAGAATTAAATGATAATGCCTATATAACATGCTATAACTTAATGAACACAATGAAAACAATCCTAAGAGGAAAGTTCATAGTTGTGAATGCCCATCTCAGAAAAGCTAGCAAGCCAAAATAATTAACCTAATGAGGTACTGCAAGGTCTTAGAAAAACAAGAACAAACCAGATATAAATCTACTACAGGAAAGGAAATTTTAAAGATCAAAGCAAAAAACAATAAAATTAAGATGGAGACTTCTGAAAAGATGCCAAAGCTTTAAGCAGCAGCAAGTCAACCTCTTAAAGATTTGGAATCCAGAGACTGAAAAATAACAACTTAGGGAAGAAAAGGGGAGAGGATCCCCGGTATCCCAGAAAGGATCTGAAAGGAAATTAGATCCCAAAGAAAAAGCAAAGAGACAGACCTCAACACAGTAAAAAAAGTGGGGGAACAATCTACACTTTCTCCCTGGCTCCCACCCAGATCATGGCATGAGAAAAGAGGATCAAATTTACAAAAACAATGAGTATAGGTGGCTCTAGAGGCCTTCAGTGAGAAACACAATGGGGGAATGGAGAAGTGGATGCTTGGTGATACAACAGATGATGAATGACTCCAGTCCAAGTGACTTTTATGGCCCCAGAGAGAGTGCTTGGCCGAGGCCACTTTAGGGAGGATTCATCTGTTGGTTGGCTTCATCTCAGTCTTCCTAGTGTTGAAATTCCACAGTGACTGGGTGAGGGGCAACCACAAGAGACATCCAAGATCAGGGAGCCATGGTCAAGCTGGCAAGAGACATCCAAACTATTGTAGGCTGAACAAGTCAGGATCCAATTCCATGATCAAAGTTCAGGTTTAACCTGAACTTTTGTGAACTTGAAGTATCAGAACTGGCAGCCTTTCCTAATCCTATTGCAGCTTTGCTTGTATTATCTAGCACAGACCTAGGTTCTAACTGCCTCCTTTGTCTACTAGTTATAGCAGAGTCATGCTCTAAATTGGGCACTACTGCAAACTTTAGACCCTAGAAGATAATCACAAGTTCAAAATCAGAGAAATTTTTCCCTGTTTTTTAAAAACTTGTTGTTCATTCAGGTGTGCTGGTTCATGCCTGTAATCCAAGCACTCAGGAGGCTGAGGCAGGAGGATTGTTAAAAATTCAAGACCAGCCTGGGCTACAAAGTGAGCTCAAGGCCAGCCTGAACTGCATAGAGAGGCCCTATTTCAAAAATGGCAAAAAAAAAGCTTGTTGTTGTTCAGTAATTGTATTTTTTTATATTTGTTTCTGCTTTTTCATTACTGTTAACATTGTTTTTAGGGTATCTTTTATTTTACAGTGAGAACAATATTGGATTTCAAAAATATGCTACATTTCATATTGTTATCCTCTAAACAGATGTTCAGCCTACTGGCTTTAGGCCTGCAAAGTCAATCCAACAATATAAGCATTAAGTTTTTTGGTTTTTTTAACTTCAGTAGCTATCATCTCAGCCTGTGTTTCTCCAAATCAGTCAGTTGCTAACTGAGGCTGGGGAGGGGACTATTTCTGTCTTCCAGTTTACATGCTGGCTGGTTCATGGGAAGGGGTTGGCTTCTTGGTTTTCCTCTCTGCCTACATAGCTGCTGCTGGCTCATGGGAGGAGGTTGGCTTTTGGTTCTCCTCCTGACCCATTTGGCTGCCTCTATCTCACAGGAGGGAGATGACTTCTTGGTTCTTCTCCCAGCCCATGAGGCAATCATCAAGTAAAAAACTTCTTAAAAATACCAAGGGATGACAAAAAAGCCAACAGCTACTAGATGATACAAAGAAAACATATATGATTAATAGGAATCAGTGAAGAATCAGAAGAAAGCATAAAGGGCATAGAATATCTGTTCATTGAAGGAATAACAGAAAACTTTCCAAGAGTAGAAAGGATCTGAAAGGAAACTTTCCAAGAGAGATACAGGTAAGTGAGGTATATAGAACTCCAAATAGTCATGATCTGAAAAAAAACTACACCAGGACATATGTTATAGCTTTCATCTAGATGTCATCACAAAGCCTCTTGTGGTCATAGTTAAGGCTTTTCAGTGGTGGCTAGATCTAGAGTGTAGAATGCTAGGATTAAGAATATGTGGTTACTAAATTAGTCCACAATTAGTTTGGCATAGTTCTGGGTATGGATAATGGGAAAGCCCACCTAGGGTGTGAGTGCTACTTGCCTAAAGGGCATGTAGCCCAGATAGAATGTAAGGAACAGAAAGAGGGTTGCTGTCATTGCTTGCTGCTGCTTGTCTTCTACTGCCTTCTCCCTTCTCTGATGTGCCTGCCTTGAAGCTGACTCATTGTGGACTGAAAGTTCTATAATCCGTAAGCCAAAATAAACCTTTTGTCCTTTAATTTGAATGTTGGATATTTTGTCTCAGCAATGAGAAAAGTGTTTAAGATAGCATATATTAGTTGAGATTCCAGAAATTCAATACATGAACAAAATATTAAAAGCTATTATAGAAAAGAAACCAATTACCTATAAAGGAAAACATTTCAGAATCACAACAGACTTCTCAACCCTTAAGTCAAGGAGAGCTTGGATCAAAGTACTAAAAGCCCTAAATGAAAAAACCTTTAACACAGATCAATATACCAAATTTGGTGGCAAAACAGGATATGAAGTCAACACTCAAAAATCGTTACTGACACAACAAAATGATTGAGAGACAAATTAGAGAAACAACAACATTTGAAATAGCATGAAGAAAAGTGAAATACTTAGGAATAACTCTAATGAAGGAAGTAAACTTGAAAATTACAAAAATCTGAAAAAGGAAATTGAAGAGGAAATCAGAAAATGAAAAGCTATCCCTTGTTTTTGGATAAGTAGAACCAATATAGTGAAAATGGCCATACTCCCAAAATTGCCATACAGATTTAATGCAATCCCAATCAAAATACAAACAGCATACCTCAAAGAATGGCAGAAAATAATCCTAAAATTCATTTGGAACTAAAAGAGACCTAAAATTGCAAAAGTAATTCTAGGCAACAAAGGTAAGGCAGGAGGCATTGCAGTCCCCAACTTGAAGTTATACTAAAAGAGTACTGTGTTAAAAACATCATTGTACTGGCAAACAAACAGACTTGAGGATCAGTAGAACAGAATATAAAATACAGAAACAACTCCAAAACTTATACCAATATCTCTCATCATGCACTAAACTAAAATCAAAATGTATCTGATACTAAAACAGAAACACCTAATCTGATGGAGGATACAATAGGTAAAACTCTTGAAGACATAGAAGTAGGCAAAGACTTTATGAAAAAAAACCCGATCAAGGAGGAAATATTACAAAAACTCAAAAACTGGAATCTTATCATATTATAAAGCTTTTGCACAGCAAAAGAAACCACCAACAGGATGAAGAGACAACCCACAGGATGGGAAAAAATTTTTACCAGCTATTCCCCAGACAAAGGACTAATATCTGAAAATATATAAAGAACTCAAAAAGATGACTCCTGCTTATTTAATGAACCAATTCAGAAATGGGCATTTGAGATGAATAGATACTTCACAAATAAAGAAGTATAAATGGAAAATGGATTTATCAAACAATGGTCAACAAGACCATTCAAGAAATGTAAATTAAAACAATGCTGAGATTCCTTCTCACCCCAGAAACAATGGCTATTATCAAGAAATCAACCAATGCTGGCGAGTCTGTGGGAGAAAAGAACCCTTGTCCACAGTTGTGGGAGTGTAAATTGGTAAAACCAATAGGGAAATCAGTATGGATATTTTTCAAATAAAATCTAAAAATCTAAAACAAAATCTAAACACAGAGGTCCCATTTGACCCAGATATTCCCCTTCTAGACATTTTCCTGTTATACATATACAAATGTTTATAGCAGCACAATTTGTAACAAGTGAATCTTGGAAACAGCCCATATGCACAGCAAAGGATGAACAGACAAAAAGGATGGGATTTTTATATATAAGGAGTATTAGTCTGTCATAAAGAAGGATAAGCTTGAGACATTTGTAGGTAAATGAAGGTGCCTTGAGACCATACCTCTAAGGGAAATAAATCAGACACACATGTTTAAATATCACGTTGTGTGTCTTGTGTGCAAAACCCAAAGGGTAAATAAGGAGCATAGTGAAAGATAGATATTGAGACGTAAGAAAAAAGTGTTCAAATGGAAAGGGATACAAGGGAACAGGAGAGTGGAAAGGGAAGGAAAGAAAAAGATAAAAAAGAGATAATAGAAGAAAAAAATGAAAACAAAGCCTTTTTAAATGGGGAGGGGAAGAATTGTTGAAGGGAGGAGAGGGGACTGTAAAAAAAGAATTAAAATATATTATATATAAAATATATAAATATATTATAAACCAGACATGGTGGTGGATGCCTATAATCCCAAAACTCAAGAGGCTAAGGCAAGAGGATCACTGTGTGATTGACTGTGGCCACTCTGGCTACAAAGAGCTCAAGGCCAACCTGAACTGCATAGAGATAGACTATCTATCTATTATCTATCTATCTATCTATCTATCTATCTATCTATCTATAGCAGGCAATGAAATTGAAGCAATAGTAAAATAAAGTACCAACTAAGCAAAACTCTGGTCTGGATGGATTTACTACTGAATTCAAGAAGCTAACACCAAAGCTCTTCAATGAAATTTAAAGGGAAGAAGTATTCCCAAATTCATTTCTGGAAGCTAACATTACATTGATTCTAAAACCAGACTCCAACCAAAGACAGAGAACTATAGGCCAATCTCTTTAACAAACATAGGTATAAATATCCTCAACAAGACACTGAAAAGCAGAATGAAACATAGAACAAAAGTATCATACATCACAACCAAGTAGGCCTCATTTCAGGGACACAAAGATGTTTCAACATACACAAATCAATAAATGTAATATGTCACATAAATAAGAAAGAACATAAATCACAAGAACATCTCAATAGATGCAAAAAAACTTTGATAAAATTCAAAATTCATTCATAATTGTAAAAAAACACTGTAGAAAATAGATATAGAGAGAACTTATCATTATCTGATAAAGGTCATTTATGGCAAACCTGCAGCCAATGTCATATTAAATGGGGAAAAACTGAAAGCTTTCCCTCTAAAATCAGGAACAAGGATGTCTACTCTCACCACTCTTGTTCTGTCACTAGTTTTATCTTTTGAAAAATGTCATATAAATAGTAACATAAAGAATATATCTTCCTAAGATTACCTTCTTTCCCTCACCTTAATGTTTTTGAGATTTATCTAACTTGTTACATGCACAGTACTTTTTATAGCTGAGCAATATTCCACTGATGCATATAGCACAATTCATTTATTCCTTCAACCCTTGAAGGAGATTTGGATTGTCTCTGAGTATTAGTAATTACGTTTTTTTTTGTTGTTGAAGTTTTTTTTTTGTACCAGGGACCGAACTGATGACCTCACACTTGCCAGGCAGGTGCGTATGCTGCTGAGCTAAATCCCTGGCAAGTATTGGTAATTATGAATTGAGCCTCTGCACACTTTTGCTGAGGTAATTACAGTACCTAGGATTGAGATTTGAGATTCATAGAGTAAGTGTATGTCACTGACTATTCCCAATTTGGCATTCCTATAAGCAATATATGAAGCTTCAATATATTTCCATGTGCTTTCTTCTAAAAATCTTATGGTTTTATGGTTTATATTCATATTGATGATCCATTCATCTTGAGTTAATTTTTTAAAATTCAAAATAACAATTAAAACTAATAAATGAATTCAGAAAATGTTCAAAATATAAAAGCAACATATAAAAACCAGAAGCATTTTACAAAACTACTATTTGAAAAAGAAATCAAGAAAACAATCACATTTAAAATAGATACAAAAATTGTAAAATCAAATATCCAGAAGTAAATTAAAGAGATAGAAGACAGAATATATTAAACAATTCTTTATCTGTTCTAAATATAAATCCTTGGTCTGAGGGACAATTGGCTAAAAATTTTTCCTACTCTGTGGGTTATCTTTTCACTCTGTTGGTAATTTCTTTTGCTGTGCAAAAGCTTTTTAATAAAATTAGACCCTAGTTATTCATTTTTTGGTATTATTTCCCACGGAACTGGGATTTTGTTAATGAAATCTTTGCCCACACCTATGTCTTCACAGGATCTACCTATTCTCTCTTCCAACATATTTAGTCCAAAAGTGGGCATCTGAGATAAATATGCACTTCTCAGATAAAGAAATACAAATGGCAAATGAATATGTGAAAAGATGTTCAACATCATTGGTCATTCAAGTAATGCAAATTAAAATAAAACTGAGATTTCATTTCACTCCAGAAAAAATGACTATCATCAGGAAATCAACCAATAACAAATGCTGGAGGGGCTCTGTGGAAAAAGGAACCTTTCTCCTATGTTGGTGGGAGTATAGACTGGTGCAACCACTGTGGAAATCAGCATGGATATTCCTCAAAAAACTAGCATTAAAGGTTCCATTTGACCCAGTTATTCTCCTTCAGAGAATCTTCCCAGAGGAATTAAAAACATTGTGCCACAGTGATATATGTGTGCCTATGTTTATAGCAGCACAATTTGTAATATCTAATTCTTGAAAACCCAAATGCTAATCAACAGAGCAACAAATAAAAAATATGTGGTCTTATTACAGCAGCCATTGTTGATTTTCCTATTGTCTGGTTTTGAAGGCAGATAATGCATTCATTCTTTGTTTTGATCAGTTTTGTACTGTTTTATTTTGTTGGAATTCAACGTGTGTGAAGATGTGGTCCACTATTTTGGGGAGAACCGGAGACATTGTGGTAGCCACAATTGATTTCCTGTTGTCTTGTTTTGAAATCTTGTGCTGTTTGCATTGTTCTGTTCTAATCTGCTTTGTTTTGTTTTGTTTATTGCCTTTTTAAAACATTTTATTTAAAGAGAAACAAAAGCATGTAAATGTAGAGATAATACAGAATTCCAAAAAAAGATAAAAAATAAGAACTCACTAGTTAAAATTACATATTGTCCTCTTAGAAATATTTGCTCAAGTTACAAAATTTAAGCATACAAAGTAGATAGTCAAACAGTGAGAATGTAGACAGCTATGCATGCATGAATATCTGCATGTATTTCTATACTTTCTGTATTAGAGGGAAAAACAAAACTTAGCAAGACAAAACAAAACAAATTCCTATAAAAACATGAAACCAAAAATTCGTATAAAACCACAGTACAAGGTGATCTACAATGATTACTGTGTTGTTTCTTATTATCTTCAATACAATGTCTATATCAACAGGCATAATTGAGTATAGCAGTATGATTGAGTATAGCAGTAAACAACAATATTAGTAAAAATAAAATATTGTGGACAGTATAAAACTTCAAAGGCAGGTAATAATCAAACCATAGTGGATATTCTAGTGGGTCTTGTCATCTTAAGTGCAGTTGCCTATACTCTCAGACTTGATATTATCAATCATAACAGTTTTGAATAAAATCTATCAATACAAAACAGCAACCCAACAAACCAGATTCGATTACAATCAGTCATGATAAACCAGTGTAGGTTTTACAGAGCTTTAGATTAAGTTAATAGGAAATTAAGGATGACTACCATTCTATAACCTGTTATTTTCAGGATTATTGTCTGTGCCCTCAAATCTAGTACAGGTAAAAATGACTGGAACAGAATATAATGCTCTGTTTAGCACCATCCAGGATCTCCAGGACCAAATAGATTCTTCAGCTAAAATAGTTCTACAAAACAGGAGAAGCCTTGACTTACTTACTGCAGACCAAGGAGGCATTTGTTTAGCGTTACAAGAGAGATGCTGTTTCTATGCAAACAAATCTGGTATTGTTAAAGATAAGATTAAAAATTTACAAGATGACCTAATCAAAAAAAAAAAAACAATTATATGATAACCCCTTTTAGAGTGCTTAAAATGGCATTCTCCCTTACCTCCTTCCCTTGTTAGGGCCTTTATGTATGCTCCTTTTAGTTGCCACTATAGGACCCTGTATCATAAATCGCTTACGCATCTTCATCATTGAGCAAATGCAGAGTACTCAGCTACTGGTCCTGAGGACTCAATATGAGCTCCTCCCTTGCTAAATGAGCCAAGGATTTGGCTCAAGTCACAACATCAGAGGGGAATGTAATGCTCAGACCATTGACTAATCAAATGCACCACCATCTTGTTCTGTATGCGCCATTTTAAAATTAAGTTTCTGTTTCCTACTTAGGTTTCTGTTTCATAAGATAAGTTTCCTTTTCCCTGAACTGATGCTTCTCTTGCCACCCTCAATAACCTACCAACTTTCTCCCCGTGTTCTTACCACCCCAAATTCACCAATCATTGCTAGTCTCGTCCTCCCCATACCCACTATAAAGGTAACCACCCTTAGTTGTTAGGCATGCAGTCTCGAGATCCATCAACGGAGACTGCGTCGCCAGGCTTGGCAATAAAACTCCTTCACTCTTGATTGATTGGCTTTCATTTCTAAATCATCATTGCACCATTACACTCCTCCCCTCCTCTCCCTCTTTTATCTTATTCTTCATACTAGGATTGAACCCAGAGTAGTCTACCAAACTACATTCACAGCCCTTTTCCGACATTTTAAAATCTTGAGATAGGCTTGTTAAATTGCCCAAATTGACCTTGAACTTGCATTCCTCCCAAATAGCTGGGGTTATAGGTATGTGCCACTGGACTGGCAGGAATTTGGTTTTTGATAAAGAGAAAGAATGATTATTCAGTAAATGTTTAAGGGCCCACTAATTCATTAGTATTATAATGTAATGATATAAATGTGCTAAAATAATATTGTAGGAATATTTACTGAGCTAGAAAAATGTTCAAAGAAAATTTCCAGATGAATTAAGCATCTAAACATAAAGCATCCTAAAATAGTATCAGGAAATACAGGACAATATTTCTAATCTTGGAATAGAAAGGGCCTTCTTTTGCAAGATTTCTAAATACAAAAGCAATAAAAGAAACTATTGGCACATGCCTTGTAATTCCAGTGCTATTTCAGGTTAACACAGAGGATAGCAAGTCCAAGCCCAACCTGGGAAGTTTAGCAATTTAGCAAGATCCTGCCTCAAAAAAAATTAAAAGGCTTAGGGACGTAACTCAGTTTGTAGTTCCTGGGTTCAATCCTCAGTACCTCTGAAAAAAAAGAAATAAGAAATAAGAACAAAATAAACTATTGATAAATGGGGATATACTAATATATATTTTAAGCATTTACACTCCAAAGATCACATAAACAAAATTTAAAAGTAAAGGAAATGTCTGCCAAAATTTTACACATATGTTACCAAGATTTACATCCAAATTACATAATTCAGTAAGACAAACAATCTAATTGGAAAATAGATAAAAGATATAAAAATGAAAGTAACAAAATAAGACAAACTAGTGGCCAAAAACCATAAAACATTCCTTCACCTCACAAATCTGGAAAATGAAAATGAGACATTTTTCACCTATTACTGTGGAAAAATATTAAAATGATTGCTTAATATACAATATAATTAAGAATGCAGAGGAGATGTAGCTGGGTGTGGTAGCGCATACCTATAATCCCAGCACTCAGGAGGTGGGGCAGTAGGATTGCTGAGTCCAAGGCCAGTCTGGGCTACATAGTGAAACCCTGTTTAAAACCTCCCTCCCAAAAGAATGTAGAGGAAATACAAACTGGAATAGGTTTTCTATTGTACAAGTTTCCAGGATGTACTAAAATTTCAAAATGTGGTCTTTGATTTGGTTATTTCACTTCTCTATATTTATTTTACAAAAAATTTTAATATGGGCACATAAAAACATGTACAATAATTTTTATTACAGTACTGTTAACAAAAAAGTACTGTGAAAGACTGAAAACACTGTATTGACAAGTGGACTGTATATTGTTAATTGTATAGTACACTCATTGAATAGAATACTATTCAGTAGATAAAATAAAAAGATTGATTTATATATCCTGACATAGAATGATCTTCAAGGATATTAAGTGAATGAAGCAATTAACAGAACACTACATATAGAATGTGGTTTATATTTTTAAAATGAGCAACATGAAAAAAACTGTATTCCTATTTGTGTAAGGTAAGGAGAAGTTTTACTTTATTGGTGTTGAGTGTTTTATAACAATGCATTCAAGTGTTATTAGGAAAACAGTTTTAAAATAAAAAGAACAAAGTTAACTACATGCTAAAGAAAGAAATGGCTTGTGTTTCCATTAAAATGTTATACACAAATATGCAATGATATGACAAATATTCACTGTTATTAAAACAATAACATGCTATGATAATATTTTTAAATGTACATATAATGTATAGAAAAGGAGGAGAGGACATAAAAAAAACCACTTTAATTGTCCCCGCTGGGTAGTGGGATTACAAATTTTTTTGATGGTTTCTTTATTCTTTCATATATACTTTCTTAATGCTCTACAATAGTAAAAATTAAATTGTGTGTGTGTGTGTATAGGGTGGTAGTATTGTTTAGAATTATAGTACTGGAGGAATGAAGTTAGAGAACAGGGGAATGCTGCAGATTGAAACGTAAACTAGTGCTGTAGGCTATTAGATATGGAGACTAGATTTGAAGGGGACTAGGAATTAACAGGAAAAAGATAGGGATTAGGACTAGGAGGGCAAATTTTATTAGAATTAATCCAGATGCTATGAGAATATGGAATTAGAATCAAAGGGTTTATTAAGCTGAAAATACTTTTAACAAATGTAATATGGATAAAGTTATGGAAATACTGAAATAAATTGGAATTTTCTGATATTTCTGGTGGAAGTGTATATTATTACAACTCTTCTAGAGAGTTCTGTGTTTTGGGGGGACTGCCATTTGGACTGTAGCTATTCGATTTCTACAAATTTCTCCTTGTGAAAAAACTTGGAAATATGCAAACAATTCTTGATTTCAAAAATCACATCTATATTGTTTTTTCTTTTCTGTAAAGAATTTATTGTGCACAGAGGGGAGTGGGAATTCAGTCCTTTTTGGCAGCTGTTTTCCTCACGGCATACAGGACTTTGCTCAGCGCGGTTCATTCCTCTGGCTATGGCTGTATATTTGTTGCTACTCCCACCCCACCTTTTTTGAGACAGAGTATTGCTGTGGAGCCCAAGCCGGCCTCTAACTCACAGAAATCCTCCTGCCTCTGCCTCCCAGGTGCTGGGATTACAGGTGTGCACCACCATGCCCAGCTTCTATTCTTCTCTTGATAAATTTGCCTTCCATTTGTTCTTGTAGCCTTTGAGCAGCTCTATTGCCTGTGCTTCTAAAGGACAAAGGGACATCTTTGTACTACATGCACGTGGGCACTTAGTCTTGATTACCTTCTGGACAGCTGTGGGGTAGTACTGAGCCATGTGTACTGTTCTTCCATAACTGCTGTGGCAGAAGCCATGTCTGTATTTCTCAAAATAAAAAAGATCTAATAAATAATTTGCCTTTTGATGAAATAACATTCACTCATTAAAAATAACATTATAAGAATAGTCAACAAGACAATCTATCTCAAAGGGTCCTCTGTACATCTCCTAAGATTTCGTACAACACTCGCTCTGTAAGTATATATGGAGGAGATGGATCCATTCAGCAGATTCCCAATTCAAGACAGGAATCACTGTTTCATAAGGCTGAAATTTAAACCCAAGTGTATAATTACAGCTGTATTATCTCTGTGTCTCCAGTTCTTTGTTATATTTAAAAAATCAAATTAACACGCACTTTTTGTTGAAAAATCTAAATATTATTGTAGAGTTGAAATCAAAACTGTCCAATCCTTTCACATGCCAATCTCATTCCCAACCCCCAGTAAGTGCGGTTAACGGTAACTCCTACCAGATCTTTTTTATTTCTATGCATTTTCTAGAGATTCCTGGCAAATCACACAGCCATATCAAATAATGCCAAGGAGAAAAGAAAGAATGTTCGATACTTACTATGTGCTTGAAGTGTTTTTTTTTTTTAAGGGTTTGCAACTATAGAGTCAGGAACCTTCTAGTGTCCTGCTCTTTACAGTGTCTTGACTTGCCCTGTTGCTCTGGTCCCCACATTTTCGAAGGCAACTGAAAAGGTCTTTAGTTTTTTAAATTAAATCATGTTCTCTTCAGCGGCTTCCACTGCGACTCAAATCAAATACTAGTTCTTTAGTTGACCCCACGATTCTCTCAGACGCGGTCCCTCGAAGAGGACCGGCTTCACTACACCCTCCCAAAGGTCAGAGGCGGAGCTTTCGATATGGCGGGTGGAGCCTCAAATCTAGTGTGAGCAGAGTTACTGGAGGACGCTTTCTACTGAGAGCGAGCAAGGGGAACAGAGCTGAAACAGGGGTACATACACCACTAGCTCTTGCGGCCTCCGCGGAGCCTTTGCGGCCAAGGTGAGCATTGAAACCCGGGTTAGGGGGCGGGCTCAGTTCTAATGGCAGTCTTTAGCTCTGTGTGTGTGCTGGGGGGGGGGGGCAGTTCCCACGGGACCCTGCGCAGAGGCTCAGAGGTGGCGGCCTTCGGAAGCCTGAGGGAAAGGCTGCTTAAGGGACTGGGCGGCCCGCCCCAACCCTCCCTGAACCACGCCTCCTCTCCCCTCCCCCAAGCCCTCAGCCGGCGCCACCGGAGAGCTAGCCGCATCTTCCGGGACAGTGGGAAAGCGGCCGGCAACGCAACGAGAGAGCTGCCGACTGTGGTGATGCGAGGTACCGGCATTAGCCATGACCAAGTAACTCTAGGGAGAGAGTAGAGGCTGGGCCTTCGGTATTACTCTCCTGGTTCGAGGCAGGTGGCCTCAAAGGAGAGGGAAGGGGGCGGGCAAGCAGGACTCGCAGGTAACAACCAGACTATATATATATATATATATATATATATATATATATATATATATGTGTGTCTCATATGTATATGAGATACAGATAGAGATATAGATCATATAGTGCATCTACATAGTGCATTATATGTTTTGCTATTTACATAATACTATACACATTCATTTCAGCTATTTGCTTTTTAAAATTTTAACCATATCTTGTAGATCTTCCTATGTTAGGGAATCCAAATTTATCCCAGTTTTTAAACAGCTGCATTGTATTATTGTACTACGGCTTATTTAACCATTTCCTGATTGATGTACATTAGTTTGCTTCTCTTTTGGTGGGAGGGGGTTATTGCAAGCAATGCTGTGATGAATGGGCTTGTGTACGTTTCACGCACATGTATTACTATTTCTGTAGGAGAAATTCTTAGAAGAGTGTTGGGTCAAAGTATATGCATTTTGAATTTTGATAGATTTTTTTCAAATTGCTTTCCCATAAGAATATACTAATTTACATTCTCCGATGTTGTGCAAGAGTGCCTGTTTTTCCACAGTTGTGTCAACATGAATTGTTATCAATCTTTATAATTTTAGCAAATTTAAAGGCAAAACTTGTATGTCATTGGTTTCATTTGCATGATTACTTCCAAATACATTAAACATTTTTATTTGACTACAAGACTATCAATAGTTTTCTCTACAAACAATAAGCGTTTTGTAAATTTAATGACAAAAAACCCCACTTGCGATAGCAACAAAAACGAATCCAAATGCCTGGAAGTAAACTATAAAACTTTATTGAGGAATATAATAACAGCATTTGCATAAATGGAAATTAAGTATCATACTTCTGGATAAGAAGGTTCAATTTTATAGTGATGTTCATTTTTTTCTATATTGATTTATGCAATTTCAATATACCAAGTTTTTGGAACTTAATATTGATTCTAAACTTCATCAGGGGGGATGGCTAAGAATAACTGAAAAAATATTTTAAAATATAAGATGGGAGTATTTGTACGACTCACTATTAAAATGTACTACTCGCTATTAAATTTGCATTAGAATAGACAGAGTAATGAGTTAGAATGGAAAAGCCCACAAATCAAGCCAGATTGGATCCCAAGGTTTGGAGAAACGTTGTTGGCTAGACGTGGAAAAACTGCCATATTAAAAGCTTTAAGCACTCACCATCCCCCCTCCCCCAGGTTGAATTTGCTTTTGAGAGCAGTCTCCTTTGTTTGGAGAAAATCATTTTATTGGGTCTTTTTGGTTATGTCAAGGTAAAGCTTCACTGGTTAAAAATTGGAGGCTTCGGAGCTACAAGTAATGATTCGAACCTTTAGTTAGATTAAGATGGATTCAGGCTAGCCTGCAGTGCGGCGAGAGAAGAGCCTGGGTAGTATAGGTCTTTTGAATTTTTTTGTGATCTAATGTGCAAAAAATGTTATGTCATTGTTTTCATTTGTATTTGCATCCTTATTGTGAGATTGAACATCTTTTCTGTGTTAGTCCAGGATATGTTTTTCCTGGAGGTAGGTAACAATGGAGAACCCTTTTCTCCCCTTTCAGAATGGAGTTTGACCAATTGGTACAGCCCTGCCCGGAAGCGTGAGAATAAACAGGTTGACTTTTAAATTTTTCTCCAGCACTTGGCAGGCTCTAGACACCTTGATCGGGGGCGGAGGCAGTTTTCAGGACATGGCCGAGATTTGGCGCTGAGCTATGTCATCGCGAGGTTTGGCAGCCAGCTCCGCAGTGGGTCGGAAACCTCGTGGTATGCGAGATGCCTGCAGGACTAGAGCTTCCTCCCTTTCCGCGAAAAACTCCCAGTCATTTTCATGAGGCCCCACCTCTCTCCTATTTAGGAGCTTTCGCCAGATCTCGCGAGATCTCTTGTTTCCTGAAGGCGAGGCGCGGGCTGTATCTTGCGGTGAGTTTCGAAGGTCTCGCTATAGGGAAATATAGTATCGCGATAGTTCTCACAACGCATGCGAAAGCCGGCGGCTGAAGATAAGCTCCGCCCCTTTGTGGGTTGTGAGGTTGTGCGTCATTTGCTTTTCGTTCGCATAGGGTGAGAGCGGAGCTAAAGGTATTTCGAATGTGGTAGGAGGCTTCTAGGAAGGGCTGGGCTCGGGCTTTCTCCATCCGGTAAAGGTTCTCGCGGGATTGTGTGAAGGAGGCAGCGTTTCAGCTATTGACTGCAGCAGCCGCGAAGGCGGCGGCAGCGTTTTTGGCTCGTGCTGCTCTTGGTGAGTTCTCGCGGGAGCTAGAATAAGTCCTCGTGGGATCGGTTGGTGGTGGCTGAGATAGCTCGGGGTGGGGGGGGCAGTGACTAGGGTCGGTCCGCCTGCTATTAAGATGGCGGCGGAGGCAGATGCCTGTCCAGCTAGGACCTGGGGCTGAGGTGTTGGCTATCCGCGTTTATGACGCCTCAGGTACACGACATTAAGGAAGTGACCAATGATGAAGCGCCGAGGTCCGGGTAAACTACCTGAGAGGAAGAACATCCCACTTCTAGTCGGTTGAGGCAACACCATTTCCCGGGCCTCAGCCGCGTGTGAGGCCTGCCTTTGCCCCCACCAACTGGTCATCGTCTTCGTTATCGTCGCCGCCGCCGTGGGCGAATTGGGAAGTATGCGAGGGGCGTCCGAGTTCGTTGGATAGTGGGTTTGAGGGTTTGGGTGGTAGGAGAGGGCCAAGCAACGATCACTAATCCCCTCCCTACCATTTTTACTAGCCACCTCTGTACTTCTGCCTTGCAACGACCCTAGTTTTTCATGAGTTTAGGTGTGCTCGGCTTCTCAGTTCGCATGGCCTTTGAGCTGAGGTTTGGGGGTCAGGTTATGGAGTTTAGCCTACTCCTCCCTTCTCCCCAAATTCCATCGCCCTGTCAAATATTGTTCATTCTACGTGGATAGTCGAGACTTACTTAAAGGGGGAAGTCATACGTTTTCCCTGTCACCTCGTCCCAATTTCTTTAAATTTAGAGCTTGACATAAGTTCTCTATCCTGTTCTGCCTTCGTCTACCCTGGGTCTCTGACGCAGGCGTTGGATAGAGCCCATCCCGGTCCTTGAATTTACTCCATCTTTTTGTAGATGGAGTCATTGTAGCCTTCCGTTTCCTCAGGTCGTCATGCTCGTAAGACCGTGATTCGGGCACAAGATACTAAATTCTTCAATTATGCGTACTGCTAGACTGCTCTTAGATGTAACAGTGAATGGATCGGTGGCATCTGTAATTGGATATTGGAGTCCTTGTGGTTTCCATGTTCAATAAAAGCCTACCCTGCCTCACGCCACCCCCCCCCCCATGAACTTTCTGTCTTCTGTCACTCCTGCATTTCCTTTGCAAGAACTGGGACCCGCCCCTTTTCCCTGCCTTGCTCTTTCTGTACTGTGGGATTTTGTCTTTGTGCCTTTTACACTGGGTAAAACGATCACAAATTAACCTTCAGTTTGACTTGTTATTCATTCAGCATTAGAATAAATCTGGGAATGGTGTTATAGGTGTGGCCTAAAAGGTTTAATTTATTCTAGGTAGATTTCTGAGAACACAGGAAGGAGTGGAGATATCAAATACAAATTTTGTATAAAGTTCAGTTGTAAAATTCAACCTGAGTTTCTAAAAATGTTTGCCATTTGTCTCCCAGTATGGACAAAAAGCATGTAAACACTATCTCCTAAATTTAATTTGGGTTGAAAATTCATTTGAGTTTTCAAAGGTGTTTAACTGTCAGAACTATTATAGATAGCTGTTGGTTTTTGATTCTTAAGTTACTACTCAAAGCAGATCTTTAAAAATGCAAATTGACATGTGAGGGCTGTTGCTTCAGAAATAATAACTGTGATTACATTAGAACATTGATATAATGGCTAACTCTCCCACACCCTAACAAATGTGTATCTTTCTCTCCCCTACACACCTTTTTTGTAGGTCCTCAACTAGCCTGAACTGAGTGGGTTAGTGCCCCAGAGGAACCAGCAAACAGACCAACTTGGTTGGGAAGGTTCAGGAACATATTCTGGAGCAGTGTTGGGATTTCCCTCCACGATGAGTATGATTGGCTGTGATTTTAGGTTAGTTTTTATAGATATTTGTTGGTAGTTCTATTTTACTTCCTGAAATGGAGATGCTAGGGGTATTTCCATTATCAGATTGAGCTACTTTGGTTTCTTGCATTGCCTAGATTTGAAGTAGCACTAGTTGCTTCTTGCATTTAAGTGGCATTCAGTGAATTAAAGGGAACTGTTAAAATACATTCTATCTTTATATGCCTTTTAATTAAGCATCATTCAAAAAATAAAATTAAAAACTATGATGTGTAATCAATTTTTTTTAAACGTTATTTAAATTTAAAAATTTAAAAATTTCAAACATAAAACATAGTGATCACTCCAGATAACCATTACCAGCTTTAACATTTATCAGAGTGTAACCATTTTGTTTCATCTGTACTTAGACTCACTTTCCCACTCGATAACATTTGAGATAAATCTTCCTTGTTATTTTTATATGCAAAATACTGGTATTGCAGAATAATAAATGTTCTTTAAACATACTCTCAATTTGTGCAACATAAAAAAATTTTTTTTATTAAGTAGAAAATATGAAACAAGTGTTCGAGTTTTCTCAGCTTTATTTACAGTTTGTCTAAGGATTCAGGGAAAGTGCGTTTGTCAAAAAGGATTGATGTAACACTTCGATCTGTTTTAATCCTTTATTGTTTGTTCTTCCACTTTATTTGTTGAAGAAATTAGTGTGTAGCATTTCTCCCACATGTGGGGATTATTATCCAGTAGTGGAGTCTAACCTATTTTTGTTAAAGACATGGAGAACCCATTATAATGGAACAAATGGTAGTAATCTCCTATATCCTAATTGGAATTGATAATACTGGCCTAGTCACTATCCAAAATAACTAGTCATGGATTCTTTTTTCTCTGGCAAATTCTGATTTGATACTTAATTTCATTTCCATGTCTTGGCCTGGCTTCCTACTCCAGGTGAAAAGCAGGTCTCCTGTTAGAAAAGGCTAATGGTTCCTAGATAATGTCCTGATTGTACCTTTCAGGTTTTTTTTGTGCAGTTTCAGTAGCCTAGGCTGATTTTGTTATTTTTGTATTTTACTGTTACTTTGATGTTGATGTCTTGAGTACTCTGAACCATAACTTCTCACCTAGTGATGATTTTTTTGACTGTCATAATTTTTGAAATTACAATGCTAAAACAGTTTTTGGAAACTTCCACTTATTTTCAGGTGTCATACACAACTGTACTTTTCCTGTTAATCTTAGTTTTATTTAACCTAAGAATGATATTCCCTCCAGCACAAAGTCATTAGCCCTGTGAGATCCTACCCTTGTGTTCTTCCATGGTCAAAACCAGAAAATAGAAGTATAACTCATAGGTTCCAGCTAGCCTTTGGTTTAGGCACAAATGGGAGCAGAGCAGGCCACTTGTTCCTTAAAAATAATTTCAAGTTAAAGGAGCAGTAAAGGGAGAAATCGTCATAAATGAAATATTTTAGGATTTTAGATGAAATACTGTTGTCAGTTATCAGTGCTGTGGATTGTGGGTTCATGCCTTTCAATTAGATGTTGACTGATGAAGAAGTCAGAACTTCAGAACTAACTAGATAGCTGGGCATGGGGGCACATATCTATAATCCCAGCACTTGGGAGGCTGAAGCAAGAGGATCACTACACAACATAATGAGACCCTCTCTCAAAAAAACAAAAAATAATTGAAGATGTTTTTCTTGGGAATTAAAAGTAGCCCATACTTTCAACAAAAGTAGTTTTGAGCACATTGTATATACTGAACTGAATTTTCTACAGCTAGAAAGTTTAAACATGGTCACTTAAACCTAAACCTGAGTTTTTGAAATTAGGATAACTGTAGAGTACTAGTGTAGAACTATATACACAATAGGCATTACAATATTTGAATGTTTTCACAGTTTGAAAACTTATTAGTATATTTGCCGTGCATATTTACAATTGTCTTGGGGGATTGGTACATACACACATTGTGTTTTGATCATTTTTACTTCCCTCTCCCTGCCTCCATACCACCTCACCTCCCTATCCCCCAGATACCCTTTCTACCTCCACAGAATCTACCTGTTTCTTATGATCTCTTTTATTTTGCTCCTTAAATTGTTTATATATTAGGCCTCTAAAGTCATGCAACATTTAACCTGTGTCTGATTTATTTTACCTACTGTTGTGTTATCAGGAACCATTCATTTTCCCACAGATGACTCAAATTTATTCTTTATAACTGAGTAGTACTCCATTGTGTATGTGTACTAAAACTTTATATATTTTTTGTTGATGAGCATGTCATCTTCCATAATCCAGCTATGGTGATTATGCTGCTATAAACATGGTTATGCATATATCATTGTAATAGGCTGTCTTTAACTTTCAGGAAGCTACTCAGAAGAGGGATAACTGAATCAAACATTTTTTAATTTTTTTGGGAAATCTACATACTGATTTCCATAGTATTTGTGCTAGTTTACATTCCCATCAATGGTGTAGGAGGGTTACTCCCCCACCCCACCCCAAAACCTTGCCAGCATTTCTTGTCTTGTCCATGATAATAGACATTCTTACTGGGACAAAAATGGAATCTCAGTGTTACTTTGATTTGCATATCACTAGTAACCAAAGATGTGGAACATTTTTTCATATGCTTATTGGCCTTTTTATTACTTCTGAGAAGTATCGGTTCATTTCAGTTTCTCATTTTTTGATGGGTCATATTTTGGAGCAGTCTAATTTTTTTGTTCTTTATATAGTCTGGATATTAACTCTCTGTCCAAGATGTAGTTGGCAGATTTTGTTTTCTTATTCTGTAAGTTGTCTCTGTATTTTGTTGGTTGCTGGATGTGCAGAAGTTTTTAAATTGACATAATCCTATTTATTGATTCTTGGTATCTTATCTAGCACAATTGGAGTTCTGTTCAGGAAGTCTTTTCCTAATACCCATGTCTTCAAGAGTTACTATTTTATCTTCCAGAAGATTCAGGATATCCACTTTTTTAAATCTAGGTCTTTGATCAATTTTGATTTGTACAATGTGAGAGAGGGGACTCTAAATTATTTACATAGGTAACTAGTTTTCCTCAGAGAGCCTGTCTTTTCTCCAGCATATGTGAAAAATGAGATGGCTGAAAGTGCTTGAGTTCAAGTTTCTGCATTTTATATTCTATTTATGCAATATGTCTGCTTTTAGCCAGGCTTAGTGGTGCATGCTTATAATCCCAACACTTGGGAGGCTGAGGTAGGATTGCCACAGGTTCCAGGGCAGCCTGGGTTACATAGCAAGACCCTGTCTCCAAAAAAGAAAAAAAAGTCTACTTTGATGCCAGAACCACCTTGTTGTAATTATTGTAGTTTTCTACAGTTCTCAAGTTTTTTCTTAAATTTAAAGTTTTTTTCCTTTTATTATGTGTTTCAGTTACACACTTCAAGTATTATTAAATACCGAACTTGGTCGCTTTGAAAATATTCACATGTCACATTACTAGTACATTTCCTAGAGTAAGAGGAAGTTGTTGAAATTTGTTGTGTAGGTGTAACCATAGGTTGCTTTACAGTGATCTCATTTTCTATAAGATAGACATTTGCAAGCATTTCTTGTATTGCTTTCTTGAGTTTCCTCAGTGACTGGTTATCAGATGTTTATGTATGTTAATGTCAGGGAGAATTTAGCTCTTAAGATTTTTGGGACGCTCTCCATTTGATGTGTCATAGTAGATCAGTTGCTAAAACTTGTACTTATTGACTAGCTTGATTCTCTAGTTGTAAGAATGCTTTCACATATTGAAGGAGTGGCCCTCTCTGGGTAAAAAACTGAAGGTTTGGTTTGAGTTGTTATCTTGAGAGTTGTCCTTGTAGTGCCTTTAAAAAGTTCTTTTATTGTTTAGCTTTTAAAATTACAGTGGTGAAAAAGATTGATTTTTAGAATGTGACTTGGGATTTGTTTCTGCCTTTATGAAGGTATTGTTAAATGGTGATTGGTATTGTAGTTCTGATTCAGTTTGGATTGCTAACTGAACTAGGTACTGTTAAAAATTCTTCAATCCCGAGGTTCAGGTTGCATAATTTTCAGTAGTTAAGTGGAGACTAGAAGGGGTAACACTAGAGAAGACTTAAATTATTCTAGAATGACCTAATAATTCAGATTTGAAAGATTGTTCTGAACATACTGCCATGAATTTATGCACCACCTTTATTTAGCACAATTTAGGTTTTAAGTCCTTATAATTAAAGATGCTTAGATGCATTTAGTGGTTGCTTATGTTTTGTACAGTTCTAAAAGATTACTTTTATAATTACATTGTTTGCTACATTTATTTTGTTTTATGTTTGTTTTGTTTTATAGTGAGGCATACATCTCTTGGTCTTTGTTTTTTTTTTTACCCTTGCACTGTTTTTTAGAAGAGTCTTGCTGTGTACCCAAGCTGACTGGCCTCAAACTCTTAGGCCCAAGTGATCCTCCTGTTTCAACTTCCCGTTCTTTTTAGCTTCTCTTATTTTTTACCACATTCTGCCAGTTGAGTTGTTATAGGTAGAAAGACTTCAGCACAGTGCAAAAAACATGGACTCTGGAGCCAGACTCCCTCAATTCAAGTTCTGTGTCTGTTTTCTTACCAGCAGTGTCACCTTGTACAAATTGTTTAACCTCTTTGTGTCACTGTTTGTAATCTTTAAAATAATCTTACTTACCTCATAGGGTTTTGGATAAGCTTAGGTGACTTAATGCATGTAAGATTTTTAAAACAGTGGTTCTGAAACGTTAGGGAACATCAGAATCATCTAGAGGGCTTGTTGAAACTAATCATTGAGCCCTATCCCAGAGTTTCTGTTCTGTAAGGGGAAGAGAACTCCCTACATTTTGCAGTTCTTAGTTCCCAGTTTATATTGATGCTAATGATCAAGGAACAACTGGCATAGATCAATGATTGTCATAGAATATTAACTATTGTATTTTCACAGGCCCTACTCTTTGTAAAATGCTACTGCACTCTTCAGTACTGCTCAATACTGCCTTAAGCTAAAAGCAGTTTGAGGTTCTTCTTTTATAGTGTTTCTCAAAGTGTAGTTCCCATATCAGTGTTCCTGCAAATGGATAGCTGGATCCAGAAGATTAGTAAATTCAGGTTATTTCTTTTTTTGGTGAACATTGGCAGGAATGATGTGTTCATTCACAACATTCATTCTGTTGTGATTGCTTAGATTTGTAAAAATACATGCATTCTTTGAAGTTGCACAGTGGTAGCACTTCACTGTTACCATTTTGTTTTCATCTACTGAGTGATTTTTTGTTTACTTTCATTTGTTATTTGGTTATTCACTAATAGAGTTTGTAGGAAGGTGGGTTCCTTCCTTCCTTCCTTCCTTCCTTCCTTCCTTCCTTCCTTCCTTTCTTCTGGTCAGTACTGGATATTAAACCTATAGAGTGCTGAGCACTCCCCTAGCCCTTTTTAGTTTTTAATTTTGAGACAATGTCTTGCTAAGTTTCCCAAGCTGGCTTGGATCTTTGGATCCTCCTATTTTAGCCTCCCAAATGGTTAAAAGACAAGCTTTCAGTATAATGAATTGGTTTCTAATCATCTCAGAAAGTTGCATATATATGTATATGTGTATTTATAACTGCATTCATGCCTATAAATATTTGATGAGTTTCACTACTAATTTATCAAAGTTCAAATTGTCCTTGGCTAGTGGGACTCCTCTAAAAGTTGACTTCTGATTCTTCTTGATTGTGATGCTTAGTAGTCTTTGATTGCTTCCTGTATCAGGATGTTTAAGCCTTGTTCTTGTACAGTTATGCTCCATATCTGGAATCAACTAATGAGAGTAAGAAACAGGATGAAGAGGGAGGAAATGCACTCTTTCCATGGGTAGCTTTGGGTTTTCTACTGAATGCCCCTTTTCCCTTTCTACTTAACCTCCCAGGATGGCTGTTTATTCTTTGCTCCTCTCCCTCCCGTGTGAATAGAACATTTTTATTAGAATTTAGGTAGAAAAGTTTGAGAAGGCCTGATAATAGTAGAGTATGGAGCCCAGGCATTTCAAGATTTGGGGCATGGCCACTTACTACTATTGTAAACTTGGGTAAGTTAATCTAACCTATTTTTGCTTTACTAGGGGAAATAATTTATTCATGTGGTTATTGGAATTATATTAGTAAATGCAGAGTTTTACTGTACTGTAGGCAACCAATAGATGAAAACTTATGCAATATACTAGTTCACTTCAACAACTCAGATTAACATTCCAGGGTGTTGAAGTGATAGCTGGTTAGCAGTGTCATCTGGACCTTTTATGTTTGTGTAGGCTTATCAGTAGCAGGAAGGAAGATGGGATTTGCTAGTAATTTTGGGTCTAGCACTATGGCCAGTGATACCTAAGTGTCTCTCCAGAGTAGTTTTTCATTTTGTAAAACCTTAGGAGTAGTATACTTTATGAAGGGTCCTACCCACTTGCATGGTCCCATTTATATATCCCTCTTTGCTTAGTGGATCTTCTGTTCAAGGTTATATTGTAATCTTAGTAAACATAATGAGTCTTACTAAAAGCTTTCAATGTTACCACTGTTGTCTTACCCAAGTAGCACCATATGTAGCTGTTTAGAATAAAATAAATATTAGCTCATTTTAATAGTTTATATAATATTTAAAATAGTATGTGGCACATAGTGGATGACATTGTTCATTTTTAGATTAATATAGCTTTTCCTTGTCATACATTCTCCATTCAGTTGAATGATGATTTAATGAGTATTTTAAGTACAAAGAAATGTGAACATAAAATGAATGACACTTGTGTTTATCTCTTGAGAATCTCATAATCTATTTAAGGACTATAAATGAGATCATGCTTAAAGTTACTTAGCCTTTGCCTTTGTGTCATTATTTTCCCCCTTGCTGTCCATACATGATATATATAGTCTTTTGTTCCCAAATCTCTTAATTCTGTGACTTCCAGCCTTTGATACTGCTGATACATGAGAAAGCTTGCTGTTGTCTTCTAGGAATACAGGGTAATCACAAGCAAAACCTTTGGGCAAAGATTAGATTTCAAAGTGGTACAGTTCATGGTCTACAATATATTTTATGGTCTTTTGATAGCCTTACACCTGGTCTCCAGCCTGCCTTTTGTTGCTTTAACTATTTTTCTCCTACTTTTATCCTTCATTTCCATTCTCTCCTCTCTAAAAATGTTTGCTGTGTATAGAAACTTCTATACTCAATTACTTATCAGTCAAATGTGTAAAGAGACACCTGTGGGGCGAGGGATTTAGCTCAGTGGCATAAGTGCCTGCTTGGCAAGTTTGATCCCTGGTACCAAAAAAAAAAGACAGCTGTGTTTTATATAAACTGGGATTTGAGTATGGCTCAGTTATTATTAGTTTGCCCTTTTTAAATACAAAATTAATCAAAAAACCTATGTTATTGGTTGTTGTAAATGTTTAAGTGCAATGGTATATATTTGGTGTTGGGGTGTTGAGACAGGGTCTTGTTATGTAGTCCAGGCTGACCTTGAACTCTTGGTGATACTCCTGCCTCAGGCTCCTAAGTGCTGGGATTACAGGAGTGTGCCACTGTTTCCAGTATTAATGATACATTTAAAAATATTAAATTATAGAATAATCTACAAAGATAAGACTTATTATTTATGTAAAATAAATACATAATAATTATGTTACTTTGTGTGGATTACTTTATCACTACTAAGTCAGTTTCCTCATTTTTAAACAAGGACAGTAATGATCTTCAATAAATATTTATTGAGGATGTACTCATTGCTGCCATATACTAGCACACGGAGAAGCAACTAGGGTAGTGATGACAAACCTGTGGAACATGTGAAAGATGTTATCACTGAAAGTTTTAAAAGGTTTGCCATCACTGAACTAGAGAATAGAGAACAGAAGGGTCTTGGGAAGAAGGGAGATTTTGTAGATCATACTCAAAAAGATCAGTACCATAGTCTGAGGAATAGAATGTGTTTAGCAGTTTACAGGAGTGTATCAGAATATCATACATGAATTGTTAGGGTTAAATAAGATGTAAAGTGTATGTCATGAACTCAAAAATAGTATGTATATGAAGTTAGTTAAATGACTCTATACCATCAACCATTATTTTGTCAAAAGACAAACTATGGGTGCATTTCTTTTTTGCTGTTGTTTTCTGTTTTACTTTTGAAACAGGGTCACTGTGTAATTCAGGTTGGCCTTGAACTCTGTATAGCCCAGCATAGCTTTGAACTCACTGCAATCCTCTTGCCTCAGCCTCCCAAGTGCTGGGATTAGTGGCATGTACTACTGTGCCCAACTCGGGTGCTTTTCTTTAAGCTATGTTTTATGCCTCCTTAAGAGTATTAATGTATTCTGGCAGTAAAGTGCTTTAAAAAATAATGCTTTTATCTAAAAAAGTATTTTAATACATTTTCATCTTCATTTTCTAGTGCCTGTCACTGAGTTCAAGAAAATTTAGAAAATACATATCTGAGGAGGGATCATGGATCTCTTCACAGTATTTAATCACCATGAACATTATATTATGTTCACATCTTAATAAGGGTGACATTTAAAGGATAGGAAAAGAACTGGGGATGTAACTCAGTGTTAGACTGCTTGCCTAGCATGTGCAAGGTCCAGTGTTTGATTCCCAGTACTCCGCTCACCCCTACTGCCCCCCAAAATTACTCCAGTAGAAAACTAGGGGCAGGTTTTTCCCAGAATAGGAAACTAAAAATGTCCAATAACAAGAAAATATATCAAACTAGGAATAAGCTATATCAAATTAAAATGAAGTGTTTTCTTAATTGTTAGGTGGGCCAGAAATACTTTGTATCAAATCATGGCAAGTACTCTAGGAAAGGGGCACATCTTGTAATACTGCCTGCCCACAAGTGATTTAAGTTGCAAGATTAGTACATAATATATGACACTATTGTTTATGGTTTTTGGTTTTTAGTTTGTTTGTTTGTTTTTTTAACTAGAGCAGAGGGTTGAAAATGTAGCTTCAGTGATACAACACTTACCTACTATTTGTGAGGCAATTAATTTGATCTTCCAGCACTACAAAAATAGAATAAAACTTGAGCAGACTGGTGGTTTGGTAGGTGGAGGAATAGTCAAGGAGAACTTAACTATTTTCTGTAATGTTTGCATTTGTGTTTCGGAGAAATTTAAATTATGCTAAAAAGTATAAAGTAATATAACAAAAATTCTATCCCTCTCTCCTCCCTAATTTATAATTTTTAACATTCGTTTTTCCTTCAGGTGTTTTATAGGGAGGTAATACCAGTAAGGGGGAAATAGTTTTTTATCTTGAATTTCCTTCCTCCAGCCAAATTTGTTATCATGAATTATATGAAGTTTTGTTGTGAGAATGGCGTTAATTACTCATGTAAGAAAAATTCAAAACCTAAGTGATTTCCACAGAAGAATCTATTATTTCTTATGTGACATTAAATTTGTATAATACTTAAGAATTTGTAAAATCATTTAATAAGAATACTTTGGGAATGAAGCTTTTATTGTTCATTTTATTGTACTAACTTCTGTTCAAAAACACTCTTGATTGTTGTATTTTTTGATAGTGTGTATCTCTTAAAGTATTTTTTAAAAAGTCAAAGTATCAAGAAACAGCACAGTGAGCACCTGTATCCACTAACTAGATTTTCATATTCAGTTGTTTATTTTTTTTTTGGTGCTGGGGATCAAACTCACCTCACATTTGCCAAGCAGGCACTTACTCCACTGAGCTAAACCCCTGGCCCCCATATTCAATTTATATGTACACTTGGTCCTTGGTATCCAAGGGGCAATTAGTTTCAGCCAAGACACCAAAATTTACAGAGGCTCATTCAAATTTGTTACATTGAATGATAGAATAATTGCATAAATACTATACATACTTTTTCTGTACTTTAAGCCATCTCTAAATCAGTTTATCTGATGAGTTTTAAGAAATGATAAGAATTGTATGAATTCTGTGCAGTGTTTCTTAGTATTTATTGGTAGTTGCTTGAAACCATGGGTGCTGAACCCAAGGACACAGTGGGCCGACTATACATATATGTGTGTTTTAATTTTGCTATGTCTTACGAAGGATGACACTTCATCCTTAAATCCTTCAGTATAAGAACGTCTCTGGTAAAACAACAGTATTACTACACCTAGAGAATTTGTAATTTTTCTTAATATAGTCAAGTCCACAATTACCTCTGTTCTTCAAATAATTGTTTTTTAGCTGTTTCAATGTAGAAATGGTATTTTTATTTTTTGTTTTTCTTTAGTATTTTCATTTTTTAAATTTTATTTAATTTGCAGTACTGTGGATGGAATGCAAGGAGTTGGATGTAGTAGACATGCAATGAGACTTCTATTTTTAAATTTGTTGTCCCCATTTCCCAGTCCAATTATTTAAATACAGAATGACCAAAACTTGCATATTTTTCATTAATTTTTATGAGATGTTATAACAATATAAAAATGACAATTTTATCAAGTTTATTGAATGCAAGAATCAACTGGTTGAAATGATTAGTCATTATGTAAATAAACACTGCCTGAGTGATGTGGGTAAACTGGTTAAAATAATAACCTCTGTTCCATGTCCATACATGTATATATACATATGTATCTGCATGTATAATATAGAATTATGTGTTTATTTTCTGCTGTGAACGGTTTAGTAAGTGATCCATTATAGCACCTCAGGGTAGGTGTTGACATACTGATATTGCAGAAGAGCATAAACCTGGACACATCTGGTATCATTGCTGTGAAATGGCCCTCTCTACACCTATATCTGCTACCATATTTTGCCAGGGCTCTTGAATCCTGTGGGAGAGCTTTGCAGCCTTTTGTCAGTATCTAGTCCAGATCTCTGCTTCTTGGGTTTCCTTAAATACTTCAGCAAGGCCAACTTTTAAAAAAATATTACTGGGGATACAACTTTAATGGTAGACTGATTACTGAGTTTGATCCCTAGTGCCATAAAAGAGCTAATCTTCAGAAATATAGACATTACTTCAGCATAATCTTTACTTTGAGCTTTTTAAATTTTCTTAAAAGTAAAAGCATAATACCTTTGCAGGTAAATTCAGATTTATGCCTCTCACAAAACAAATCAGTCATATGCCACATAACAGTTAGAGTCAGTGATAGATTGCATATAAGACTGTGATCCTATAAGATTATATTGCTTAGTGACATTTTTGCCATGTTAGTTTGGTAAGTATTTTCTAGGGCAGTGTGTTACTTGTGTTTCTTTTAAGACAAAAGATATTAATGTATAAGTTTTTTTTCTTAAACTAAAACCTCAGTATTCAGCTTTAATTGCAGTGTTGGCATTTTGCAATAAATAAGTGGGTTTTGGGATGTTTTTTGCATTTGGCACTCATCTCTAAAAGGTTTGCCATCAATACTCTACGGATAGTAATTTGACCCAGGTATCATGGCTGGATTGTGGTGGAAGTGGACATCAAGCCCAGGTATAGTTCCCACTATGCTGTTTTTGTTTTAAATGGAATTAATCTTGTTTTCTAAATGTGCCACCAGGTGTCACCTGCATAAGTGGAGAATAGGTGGTACTATTCCTATGAATAAGTTACTCCAAAAATGGAATAAATTGATTAAGACTAGAAAGTTATATGAGAAAGGCAGAAAGTCCACAAGAAGCTCAGCATCAGTTTGATTGTGGTTATTACTTTGGACCTTTTTCATGGGACAATTTGATTTGACTTTGACTTTGTGTTTTAATAAGTATATATGGATGCTGCAAACCAGTAGGTGGGACTGAATTTCCTGCTTGTGAAACTTACAGTTTAGCATTTTCTGGGCATGGCTTGTAACTCAGTTTTAGAATATTTGCCTAGCATACACATTACCCTCGGTTCACACAAGTGTGCACACACGCGGTGATGTTTTCCAAACCATTAATAGATTTCTACTGTTTAAATATTTGCTGTATTTTAAAAATTCAAGTATTTCAGTGAAAAATTAGCCCTCTCCCAAAATACCACTTTCATACCAACCCTCAGAAATCTCTTAATTTGTATATAACACTTTATACCTTTTAACAGTTCTATACTATGTTTATTTTTATGTTAGAACATGTGATTTAAATCCATTTTTTTAAAGGCTTCATTGAATTCCAAATAAACAATTTACTAAAATCATCATCTGCTGTTGAATCATGCAAAGAGTTGCTGCTTGGTCCAAAGATAATACCAATTTATATTTTTGACAGGTTCTTGCAAAATAACCCACAAAAGGCTATATTTCCACTTTAACAGTACCTGTGAGTACCCTATTCTCTATGTATCTGCTAAAGTGGAATATTTCTAATTTTGAAAAATTTTAGCCAGTTTAATGAGAAATAGAACCTCTTTGCTATAACATTTCTGTAAGTAATCATGATACTGCACAATTGTTTATACGTGTAAATTTCAAACTCATGACCTTTTACTTGGTTTTCAGTTGTGTTTTATGAATCTTGACACTCCTTTGTGTATTAGAAACACTGTCCTGTTGCAGACATTTTTCTGGTTTTGATTTGGGTTTTATATGATCAAATACAATTTTCTTGTTTGATTTCTGTTTTATGATTTTCTTGGAAGGCCCTTTCTCAGCCAAGATGACAGAAAGTTTCCTTGCATTGTCTACTACTAGTTTTAGAATTTAGCCTTTTATGTTACAGTATTTGTGTATGCACTCTGTGTGTACTTTTGTTTTTATCTAAATATTTAGCTGTTAGCTCCTACTTTCCATCTTTGGAGAAACTGTTTGATCTTTTAAAATATGCTCTTTGAAAGTGAATTATTTGAGAAAGTGTAGTTTGTTTATTTTAAGAAGAGTTTTGGAATTTGTGCCAAGTAGAAAATTGGCTTTTATCACTTTAATTTTTGAGAATAATTGAGATTGTTTAAATTATTATAGATAGTGCTTTAATGGATCTTGGTTCTTGTATTTCTACTTTGATTATTTTAAAGTTACAAATGTGAAAAGCAGAGTATTTTTCCATACTACAAGCATCTTTCATGTAATGGATGCAAGTGTTGTAAAACAGCAGATGTTCACATTGTGTGGTTTATTTAAAAGCATTTGAAGTAACTATGTGCCAGGCTTTGTGTGATGCTGTTAGATTTACTAACAGAGACTGTTTTGTCTATCTGTATGTTGAGATGTATCTTTGTTTTTTTAAGATCTGTTACAGCTTTCTCATTAGTAGACTAATTCTCATAACCTCTGAAGTTATAATTGTTTTTTATCATACAGAAGTTTATTTCCACATTAATAATTGCTATAAATGATTTGCTCTTTCAAGCTATACAAAAAATCTTTGTTCTTTGCAAATTCATTTGAACCAACTCAAAGTAATTGAGATCTAGTAAAAATTGTTGGTTAAGTCACATGGCTTTCATAATATTTAGTAGACTATCTGACATTTAGAGAACCATAATTTGAGAATGAGTCTGGAGATTCCTAGTCTCTTTGTTATAAAAGTGAACACTTGATTAATAGCAACACTTAATGGCTAACAATGTAGAAATTAAATTATATGGCTTGTTGTCCATCATAGAAAGGTTATGCATATGTAGAAAAGTCAAAAGGACAGACTTTTGTTGCTTTTGATTAGATCTGTTTATTAACTTATCTATAGAATATATAGCTTAAAATTACTGCCCTTAGATTAATCTGGAGCTGAAAGAAATAGAATAAATAATAGTATGTCTTTTTGCCAGGCACAGTCCTATGCATGACTGACTCAGAAAGTACCGTAACTCATCTAAGTACACCTAGTAAATGTAATTTAAACCCAGGTCCAATTCCCAGACGTTCCTTTATGCTGTTGTCTTCTACTTCATTTTGAGTTTTCTTGTCAGAATATGTGAAAACATGTAAAATCTAGCTTTATTTAGAAATATGCTTAATCCAGCCATTTCTTCGAAAATAAAGGACTAGAGGATTTTATCCAAGAATACGGTGTTCCCCCTTATATTTTGGGTTTCATCTTTAGACATGCCACTTTTTTCTCTGTAAACCCAGGGAAATGATAGAATTGAAACTGAATAATGCAGAAAGATTAGAATTCTCTTTATTTTCCTGTACTGTTGTATTTGACAGTAACCTGTCATGTGGCTTTGAGAAAATACCATACTCCAGTGTTTCATAAATGAAAAGGAATTACATGTAAAAACATTGTAATGGCCTAGGAGACAGAAATTTGACAAAGCTAATGAAAACTATTGGCCATCTTCTCAGAAAAATACATGAGCAGAGTTTTCCATAGAAATTCAGGGAATTTTGTGCTGATTTCACAATATAGGATGAAGAAATCTAAAGATATCTCTATACTTATTTTTTTCTGTTACTAAGAAGATTTCTAAATTGCTATATTATTCTTATATTTCCTAGTATGTATTTTTCTAGTCTGCATTTTCTACACTGTTACAGGATTTTTGATGGGCTTACTCTTTTGCTAAATGTGTACTCTGCTTTGTGCAGATTTATTCTAAAATTCCAGTTTTTTCCAGTGCTAGAAATAGAACCCAGGGCTTCCTATATGCTATGCAGGGGCTTTTCCACAGAGCCATATTCCTAGATCCCAAGGTGTTACCTTTTTTAAACTGGGAATCAAACTCACAACCTTGTGCTTGCTAGGCAGGCACTGTGCCTCTGAGCTATATCCCCGGCAGAGGATCTCAAGTTTTTAAGTGTTAAGGATTTATTTTTCTTATTTCCTACTTTTCTGTATGCCTAGTTACTACATAGTACTTATCGTATTGTCCTGCATACAGTATTTTCATAATTGCCTGTTGAGTTGAAAAATGAAGGTTAAATGAATCTTCTAAATTGATTTCCTTGAAAATTTCACCCAGACAATTTAATGTGACTTGGGTATTTTAGCATTGTTCAAGCATTTATTAGTCTGCTAAATGAGAGTTACTATACTAGTGGGTGATGGGACTACAAAGAGAAATATGACATAGTCCCACTCATGCAAAACTTAGTCTAGTGGGGAGACTGTCAGGTAAAGAGGTAAGTGAGTTGAACTTGCATCCAGCAATCTGTGGGAGCACAAACATGGTGTCAATTACCTCTAGAAAGAGGTGATTTCCAGATGCCTCATAGCTGGGAGTAATCCCAGTACTCCTGAAGGTTTGGGCAGGAGGATCTAAATTAAAGTATAGCCTGGCAATTTAACAACTTTCTGTTAAACATAAAAAGCTGTCTCAACATTTTTAAAGGCTCTGGGGAAACAGCTTGATATAAAGGCCCTTGGGTTCAATCTTAGTAATCCCCTACCCCCTCCATTTTCAACAAAGACCCCAGAGGCTAAAACCCTTCACTGGAGTAAAGATAGCCTCTTTAATAAATGGTGCTGGAAAAACTGGCTTTCCACGTGTCTAAAATTGAACCTAGACCCATATCTCTTACCACGCACTAAACGAAAATCAGGATAGAACAAAGATCTAAATATTAAAACAGAAACTCTTTTTAAATGCAGCAAGATAGGATAGATAAAACTCTTGAAGATAGAGGTGTAGGCAAAGACTTTGTGAACAAAAACCTGATCGCACAGAAAATAAATACAAAGAATCAACAACTGGGATCACATCAAAGTAAAAAGCTTTTGCAAAGAAAAAGAAACCACCATCAGACTAAAGAGACAACCCACAGTGCAGGGAAAAACTTGTACCAGCTATTCCTCAGGCAAAAGACTAACCTGTAGACTACATAAAGAACTAAAAAAAAATCAGACCCTTTCCCATTTAAAGGCCCAGTCCAAAAATGGATATCTAAAATGAATATATGCTTCTCAGGTGAAAAAGTACCAACAGCAAATAAATACATGAAAAAATGCTCGACCTCACTGATTATATGAGAAATGCAAATTAAAACAACACTGAGATTCCATCTCCAGAAAGAATGACTGTTACCAAGAAATCAATAACATGCCAGTGGGACTGTGGGGAAAAAGGGAACTCTTCTTCATTGCTGATGAGAATGTAAACAGGTACAACCACTATGGAAATAAATATGGAGCATCCTCAAAAAACTCCAAACTAGATGTTCCATTTGACACAGCTATCCCCTTTCTAGGCATCTTTCCAAAAGAGCATCATACCACAGTGATAATATGTATGCACATGTTTATAGCAACACAATTTATAATTGCTAAATCTTGGAAACAGTCCATATGCCCATCAACAGATGAATGGATTTTAAACTATAGTATTTAAATACAGTAGAATACTACTCTGCCATAAAGGAAGATAAACTTAGTCATTTGTAGGAAAATGGCTGCACCATGAGACCATTAATGTAAAGTGAAATAAGTTGGGCACACATCTTTAAATTTTGTGTCGTTTCTCTAGGGCAGGAAACCCAAAGAGTACATAAGGAGCATAATGGAAGATAAATGTGGGGAAGTAGGAAAAACATGTTCAAGTGGGAAAGGGGAACAAGGGCAGGGGGAGGGAGAAGGGGAAGGAAGTGAAAAGGGAAAAAAAGGATAGAAGGAAGAAATGGAAACAAAGCTTTTGAAATGGGAAGGAAAAGAAATATTCAGGGAAGAGGAATGGGGGGAAAAATCAAGATATATGTAGTTACAGATTCCCTGTGGTGGATGTAATCAATATGTATGACCAGTATATACTAATAAACTATTAAAACAAGATAATTAAAAAAGACAAGGAATATGTGTAAAAAACAAAAAAGGCTCATCATCTGTAAGTTAAACTTTTAAGAGATAGGGAAAAGCCATTTTAGCAAGTAGTCAAAATAGCAAGTCTTGAGTGTTGGGGAGACTAAAAAGCTAGACATGGCTAAAGCTTGAGTGGAGCTAAATGGAATATTATGTAATGTCTTGTTACTGATAAGAGATAAGCAAGAAACTGGCTATGAGCATCCAAGAGATTTGTACTTGATGTGGGTAATTTTGAGTTTTTAGGAAGATTGTTCTGGCAGCACTGTGAAACATGGAATGGAAGGATCTAGCAGGATAAAGTTATTTATTTTTATGTCTTTTTGTGACAGTCTCGCTATGCAGTTCAGGCTGGCCTTAGGCTAACTTTATAGCCCAGGCTGACCTTGGGCTCACTTTGTAGTCCAGGCTGCTCTCAAAATTGCAATGATCCACCTGCCCGTTGCAAGGATCCAACCTGGTTATAAATTGGCAAAGCATAATTACTACAATACCTCTAAAGGCTGGTGTGTACAGCCAAATCAGCTATACAGCTTAACAAAAATAAAACAGTCCCTACCTTAGATCTCAGATCTAAATGAGTACTGTATTTGTATGAATAGGCATTTTTAGTTTTCAGAGTAAGTCAGATGAAACAAATTCTTTATTTTTAAGTAACTGGGTTTCTTCTAGATGTTTTGCTGAACATTTTGAGTGCTGATGATTTGCACCAAGTCTGGCCACAAATGAGAAAAAAAGGGTATTGGAGACAGACAATTCTAAAGAGTGTAAACTAGGTTGGGTCTAGAGTACCAGTTTAAAATTGCTTTGACAAGACTCCTGCTGTTCTCCTTAATTTGCATAACCTACACTTAGGCATTCCTGCTTTTGTTTTTGTTGAGAATGCTAAGAGGGGCTTCTGGCATGTTGCTGTTTCCTCTCCACTGGCAAAATTGTTTGATGAGCCTTGTTCTGTTGCCTACTTCTTCTGATGCTAGTTTCTAAATAATTGGTAGTTTCTAAATAATTGGTTATAACTGCTCAGAAGGATAATTCCTGGATTTGTAGTTTTCTAGAACTATAGAGTAGATGTGCCAACAGTGTATTCTTAGTTACTATTCTCACTTCCAACAGCAAATGTTAGAGGTTTACAATTCCTCTTTCTTAGTGTCCTTTCTCACATGTTTTTGTATAAGTGTACTGCAGTGCAGAGTAGCACCCAGAGATGTAGTATATATAGACCATAAGTGAGAGGCTATTGTGGTATTTCTATAGATGATTTCTAAATTTGTCTTTCTTCAGTAAGGGTTATTCTGTTGTTGGCATTATGGGTGCATCTTATTTTCAGTTCCCCCAAAAATCTAGGTCAGCATTCCTGTGCTTGTATATAGGGAGATTGAAGTTTGTAGGAGAGGGGGTGGTAAAGTGGACCGTGTAGGTAGACATATGCACTGTGGAGTTGTGGGACAAATTTTTTTGTATCCACGTTCTCCTGCCTGCCAGGAATGTGACTTCTCTTTGCTTTGTAAAGTGGGTACATTCTTTATTGTCATGTTATTACAAGGATTAGAGAGAATACATCATAGGCATAGAATAAATGTTAGCTGTCATAAAAGATTCTCAAAATATTTTTTATTGAATATTGATGTAGATAATTGGAAATGATCAGATAGAAAGGTTTTAAATCGTGCAGTGGGTCCCCTTTAGCAAATTAGTTAATCAGTGATGTTTGTGCATCTGTACTGAAATACTAAATTGATTTCAAGATTTAACTTGCTCCATCCTTGGCATGGTGAATGGTCAGGGATGCTCCCACCTGAATTTACATTCAGAGATTACAAAAGGCAAAGGGAATCACTGCAAGGCAAAAACAGTGAAATACTTTGCTTTGTGGGATGTCGGGAGTTCAGAGTTCCGGTTATTTTTTGTTTAAAGACTGCCATAATACTTTCCCACAATTTCAGTTGGAATTTTAGGCTGATTTTGATTCATTTCCAGTCCCGTACATATATGCAATACCTTTTACCTAACCAGTAATCAAATTACTAAAAAAATGAGTGTTCTCTGTCAAGCTCCAAATGCAGAATCTATAGGAAAGAAGTTGAATGAGCAGACACCTAAACCAAGACATTGTTTAGATGATATTGTTATTCACTTTGTGTGTATCTTTGGCTTGAGTGCCACTGTTTTTTAACAAGAGAAAAATTCTAATTATAAGTGATTGTATGACTTTTTTTCTTTTTTTATTTTAAAGAGAAAAAAACAAAAGAAAAGAGACTAAAGCAAATCAGAACAGAATAATGCAAGCAACAGCACTTCACAACAAGATAACCGGATATCAGTAGTAGCAACCATAATGCCTCTTTCTTTGAAATAGTTGAGCATACCTTCACACACAATAATATCAAGCATAACAAAATAGTATAAAACCATTCAAGAGAATGAAAGTGTTACAGGACATTCAAAACCAAATAACAGAAAATGAACAATGGCTACTATAATATCTCAATTTCCTTAAAAATTTGTTTATACTATTACACATATTAAAATCCAATGAGAGACAACAGGATAGAACCAAGGGAAACAAGAAAGAAGTATGGTAAGACTTCACAACAATATGATATTAAATCAGCAATAGCTGCCCTAATGTCTTACGTTCTTCAGAGTATCTGTTCATACCATTACAAATTATAAAATCAAAAAAAACCATTCTAACCAATGAATGAAAACATAACACTTCAAAGCAATATAATGGGGAACCATGATTACATAAAATCTTATCTGCTATTACCATTTCTTATACTAGGGAGACTATATGGTATTTATATATGTGTTTCATTTGTTTCACTTATGAGTATGGTCTCAAGTTGCACCCATTTATTTATAAATATCTTAATGTGATCATTCTTTATAGCTGAGTATTACTCCAGAGTATAAAAATACCACATCTTTTTTTATCCAGTCCTCAGGGGATAGGTTGTTTCCAAGATCTGGCTGTTACAAAGTGTTGCTATAAACATGGGTGCACATATATCACTGTGGTGTGATGTTTTCAGTTCTTCTGGGAATATGCCTAGGACTGAAATAGCTGGCTCAAATGGGACTTCCAATCCCAGCTTTTTTGAGGAATCCCCAGGCTGACCTCCATAGTGATTGCACCAGTCTGCACTTCCACAACTGTGCAGAAAAGTTCCTTTTTCCCCACAGCCTCTCCAGAATTTGTTGTTGGTAGTTTTTTTTTTTTTTTGTCCTGGCAATTCTTTATGGAGTGAGATAGAATCTGAGTGTGGTTTTAATTTGCATTTCTCTAATGGCTAATGATGCTGAACATTTTTTCATGTATTTATTTTCCATTTGTATTTCTTCATATGAGAACTCAGTGTTCATCTCAGATGCCCATTTTTGGAATGGGTCTTTGAATTTTGAGGGTCTGATTTTTTTTTTAATTCTTTATGTGTTCTAGAAAGAAGTCCTTTGTCTGAGAGTTCGCTAAGATTGTTTCCCAATTTGTGGGTTTTCTTTTCACTATGCTGGAGATGTCTTTCAACATGTGGAAACTCTTTAATAAGACATTATCCCAGTTATTGGTTCTGGGAAATATTTCCCATGCAGTTTGATTCTTATTTATGAATTTTCTACCTACCCTTACGTCTTCAAGATTTATACATACTGTATCTTTAAACAGATTTAGTGTTTCTGGTTTAATATTTAGATCTTTGATGCACTTAGATTTTAGTTTAGTACATGGTGATAGGCATGGGTCTAGTTTTAGTTTTTGGCATATGGAGAGCCACTTTTTCCAGCACCATTTATTAAAGAGACTATCTTTCTTCCAGTGGATGTGTCTGGCCCCTTTATAAAAGATAAGGTGGCAGACTGTGTCTGTAGTTGTAGTTGTATCTTCTAATCTATTGCATTGATCTTCAGGTCTGTTTTTATTCTAGTACATGTTGATTTTATTACAGTAGCTTTGTAGTATAGCTTCAAGTCAGGGATTGTGATGCCTCTTGGCCTTGCCTTTGTTGCTTAGAATTGGCTTCGCTATTCTAGGTCTCCTTCGGTTCCAGATGAATTTTAGGAGTGATTTCTCTAGATCTATGAGATATGCTAGTGGTATTTTGATTGGGAATCCATTAAATCTGCATAACAATTTTGGGAGAGTGGCCATTTTCCCAATATTTTTTCTACCTATTCATGAGCAAGGAATGTCTTTCCATTTTCTGAGGTCCTCTTTGATTTCTTTTTTCAGGGTATTACAGTTTTCCCTGAATAGATCTTTTGCTTCTTTTATTACATTGCTTCCTAAGTATTTCATTTTTTGGGTGCTATTGGTAAAGGTGTGGCTTCTCTTACTTCTCTCTCAGTGATTTTGTTGTTAGTATACGGAATGCTATTGATTTTTGAGTGTTGACTTTGTACCAGCTCCCTTACTGAATTTATTATATCTAGGATCAGTGGAGTTTTGAGGGTCTTCTATATAGAGTATCATGTCATCTGCAAATAATAATTTAACTTCTTTTCCTATCCATACTCCTTTTATTTCTCTCTCGTCTAATTGCTCTGGCTAGTATTTCCAGCACTATGTTGAATAGGAGTGGTGACATGGACATCCTTGTCTTGTGCCTGATTTTAAGGTAAAGGCTTTCAGTTTTTGGCCATTTAATATGATGCTGGCTGTTAGTTTGTCATAGATGGCCTTTATCATATTGAGGTAAAGACCGTCTGTTCCAATTTTCTGTAAGGTTCTTTTCATGAATAAGTGTTGGACCTTATCAAAAGCTTTTTCTGCATCTATAGAAATGATCATGTGATTCTCATTTTTGGTTCTATTGATACAGTGGATTACATTTATTCATTTACATATGTTGAACCATCCCTGCATTCCTGGGATGAATCCCACTTGGTTGTGGTGTATGATCTCCTTGATGGTTTGCTGCATTCTGTTTGTCAATATTTTATTGAGAATTTTTGCATCTATGTTCGTTAGGGAGATTCGCCTGTATTTCTCTTTTTTAGTTGGGTCTTTCTCAGGTTTTGTTTCTAGAGTAATGTTTGCTTCCAGGAATGACTTAGGAAGAATTGCTTCCCTCCCTTTCAATTTCATTGAAGAGTTTAAGGAGTGTTGGCATTAAGTCTTTGAATTTCTTGTAGAATTTTGCATTGAATCCATCTGGGCATGGGCTCTTCTTTGTTGGTAAGGATTTAATTGCATTTTCAATTTCATTAATTGAAATTGGGTTATTCAGCAGTTTTATATCTTCTTGGCTGGAGTTCTGTATGCCTCATATATCTGAACATCACTTCCTATGCTTGGGAAG
The DNA here is from genome assembly GCA_004027455.1 of Hydrochoerus hydrochaeris. Lineage (NCBI taxonomy): Eukaryota > Metazoa > Chordata > Mammalia > Rodentia > Hydrochaeridae > Hydrochoerus > Hydrochoerus hydrochaeris. Next base: position 177,439 of record PVLA01002230.1, on the reverse strand, counting down.
TTTTCCTTAAGTATTTCTGTGAATAGCCTTTTATTTCATTTGTATTTGTCCCTGCTTCTTCGTTCACTTTTTTATTCTTAAGTTATAAATACTCTTATCGTCTTCTAGCCTTTGTATCGTTACTTTCTGGTTCCTTGTTATTTTTAAGAGATCCTTCCTTTCACAATTATACATTGCAAACTTATCTTCAAGTTTTAAGTCTGTCTTTAGTTTCTGTTAAGAAGTTTTGCCAGCTTTCAATGGAGTTTTGAATTTCCTGATACTCTCTTTGGATCTGTTTCATGTATTCTAGATTTTGTTTACATTCTTAATCAAAGGCTTCTCTCCTTTCTTTGTGTTCCTCCACTTTTCCATCTGTGTCTTCTTGAGAAGTGCTTAGTATTTCTTTTATTACTCTTCTTATATCTTGCTTCACTTGAGTTAGAATTTCAGATTTAAGTTCGTCAATGAGGTGACGGAAGTATTTCTTTACTTCTGATTAAGCCGTGTCTGATACTACATGTCTGCTGCCCTCCGTCTCCTCTGTTCTCACCCCTCCTGGGCTTATTTTCCTGGGGTCAGTGGTTGAAAGTCTTTTGCTCTTTCTCTGTCTTGCCATGCTTCTGGTTTCCCACAGACAGGTGAAAGGTGGAGGTGTCCAGACCTTTACGCACTGCTTAGTCCCTCTGCAGCTTACTGGCTAGGGCAATGCTGCACTCCCCTGTCTGCTGTTGATCTGTGAGGTGAGCCAGCCCCTCCGCTCTCTACCAGTGAGTGTCTTCAGCACTTTGGACTGTGCTCTGCGGGTGTCATAGGTTCGGGACAGCTTTGTCCCTGGCTATTGGGTCCCAGTCATGTGCATTGCCCAGCCCAAGCAGATCCCACCAGTCCACTTTGGGAAAGGAGCTGCTGACTGAAGCCACCTCAGCCACTGATTCAAGCCTCACTTTCCCAAATCCATTATGTCGTCCTGCCGGTGATCTCGCTCTGGTGAATCCAGTTCCCAGCACTCACAAAAATCCATGCAGTTCCGCTTGCTATCTCCACTTCCCGTTGCAATGTCTCCTCCCGCCAGTTGTCTGGAGCTCAGCAACTCTACTTTTGGCAGGGCCGTGAGCCCGGCTCCTTTTGCTGTCTCCACTCTCCGTTGCAGTGCCTCCTGCCGCCAAGGGTCTCGAGCTCAACAACCCTCTGCTCTCTACAAGGCCATGACCCCAGCTTGATTGTGAGTTGCCGGACTCCATGATGCACCCAGCACAGCTACTGGAGCGTGCCCAGCTCCAGCCCTCCGTCCACGCTTCTTTATTATATTTTTAACTTTCTTTTTTTTTTCTTTTTCCTCAGTTTCTTCCTAGGTCGCGAGAATTCCTCTCCTTTCATCTGGTCCTCTGCATGTTGTCAGATACCAGCTTTTCTCAGAGATTCTATTTGTGCTACATCTCAATTGGCCATCTTGGCTCTATACTTTCTTTCTTTCTTTCTTTCTTTCTTTCTTTCTTTCTTTCTTTCTTTCTTTTTTTGTCTTTTTGAGACAGGGTTTCGCTATGCAGTTCAGGCTGGCATTGAGCTCACTTTGTAGTCCAGGCTGATCTCGAACTCGCAAAAATCCTCCTGCTTCAGCCTCCTGAGTGCTGGGATTACAAGCGTGAGCCACCATGCCCAGCATTTCCTTTTTCTTATCTTAATTAGCTATTATTTCTTACCCAGTTTTGAGAAGCAGTGAGAAGCACTATTGTGCCTTGTTAATGATTATAGAGAGAAAGCTTGTAGTTTTTTATCATTAAGTGCAGTGATTGTTGGAAACTTTTTGTAGCTTTTTATTGGTTTGAGGTAGTTTCTTTCTGTTCCTAGTTTACTAAGATAACATTAAACCATTGAATACTGAGAATTTTATGTGTTCTAGGTACTATATATGGTTTGCACATATTTTCTCCTAATAAGTTTTATAGTGTGACATTTAAGTCATTGACCCATTTTAAGTTAATTTTTATATACGATATTAAACTTATTAGGTCAAAGTTCATCTTTTTGCATATGGATATCTTACTCTGGGAACTGTTTGTTGATGAAACTTTTTTTCTTGAGTTGCTTTTTCACCTGTGTCAAAAATCAATTGAGTATATTTTTATGGGTCCATTTCTGGGTTCTGTAGTATATACTACATATTATTTTTAAATTGGATGGTGAGAAGTTGTAGAATAATATTTACTGGGGTGGAGAATGGAAATGTTGATCAAAGGACATGAAATTCCAGTTAAATTGGAACAAATTCAAGAGATGTATTTACATGATTAATACAGTGTTTATATGAAAATTGCTAGGAGTATAACACAAGTATTCTCACCACAAAAATGTATGTGTGGTAATACATATATTAATTAGCTCAGTTTAGTCATTCTATGATGTATACATATTTCAGACATATGTTATATCATCAATACATACATTTTTTCCAAAGCTTAAAATTTTTAAATATTACTTATAAAAACTATGAGAGAACAAATTTCTATTTTTTAAGCCAAAAAGTAGAAAGTGATGGATGTGCTAATACCTTGGTTTGATCTCTATATGTTTCATTCATGTGTCAAAATAAACTGTTGTAGAACTTGTTCTGGATTTTTTTCACCAGCCCTTCCTGAATGTCCACTGATTGAATGGCTACAGGCAAATACATGGTGTTTTTTATAAGAGGGACATTGATCTTTGGTGGTTGCTGCATAGCAAGTATATTGTGAGTGGTAAAACCTTGGGTCTGTAAAGAGCCTCTATATTTGCACATTTTCCTACTTGCTAATGTAAGAAAACTTGACTCCTTTTTGTTCCTTGGTCAGAATATCTTAAAGGAATTGTCTGCCATCAGTAACCACTTAGAAATAATATGGTGGGTCCAAATGGAGTCTTGCCTGGCTTTTAAGCCTTCCAAATTATGTAGTAAAGTGATTGTACTTAGTAAAGATTGTACTTACTAAAGTGATTATGTTCTTACTGATAGGAATCTTACACATCATTTTGTTTTGCCTGTGTTCTTAAGACACTATATATTTTTTATTGGAAAAAAATGATAAAGGAGGATTTAGGCTTGTGTAACAAAGGGATGTAGGCCAGTTTCACCTGAAGAGATTCTTTTTTTTATTTCACCCCTCACCACCTAAAGAAATTCTTTATCCATGTCTCCCTCATAGCTATGCCTATCATTTGGCATAGCATGACTCGTGTCATTAAATACCTTACATAGTCTCAATTCTATATTGTCTGTGTCCAAGTTTGTAAATCTCAGAATTGCACCTTAAAATACTCACTTCTTTTGGGATTTTCTTTTCAGATCATAAAGCAGAAAATTGAAAACATGAAAGTAGACAGAACTAAACTGAAAAAGACACCTACTGAAGCTGTAAGTACCCAAAAGTTTACTTTGCCTTTGTTTTCTTCGTTTTAAAATAAGCTCATCAGTACTGATCTTCTAAATTTATCATCACTTATATATACATTATAATAAACCAGCAGTTTGTGGTGCTGGGAGAGGAGGAGGAGGAGGAGGAAGAGAACATTTACCTAACATATTTGAGGTCCTAGGTTCAGTACCCAACACCACAAAATGAGAATGACAATTCACCTTGAAATAGGTTTCCTTTTGAACTTCATTTGAATGAAAAAAGTCATTGAGCAAGTGACCAATGAGAAGTGAGCACCTGAGTATTATATTATAGCTGTGGGTACCTAAAGTAGGTTCTAAGGATGTTATTCCTGTGCAATGAATGGCAATATGTTATAATGGAAGAAAGGAAGTGGATTCAAATTTTACTGTAGCTGTTGGATCTTTTTCAGGTTTTTTTTGGAATTGAGAGTGGTGACACTTTTCTTAGTAATTCTGTTTTCTTAGTACATATTTTTCAGCTTCGGTCAAGTATTCTGTTAGTTGGCTTTTGAACTACATTGTGAGGTTAAGGAAATACTGCAATAAGATAGTCTCATAAACCATAGTCCAAAACACAAACTTTGGAATTCAATCTGGGTAGTTTTGAATATGAGTAGACTTCTTACTACAGGATTTTTTACCTTCCACAGCTACAAAATGGGGTTGATAATTCCTCCCTCCTTGATGTGAGAAAATTGTTTAGCATAATATCTTGTACATAGAAAATTAGTCATCCCTTTTCTCCCTTTCTACCTCCCACTTCTACTGCAGATTGAGTTTACTGTCTTTGCACTGAGCAGCTACATACACAGCCCTTTTTATTTTTGAGGTAGAGTCTTGCTAAGTTACCCAGGCTGGGCTCAAACTTGTGATCCTCCTATCTCAGCTTCCCTGGGTGCTAGTATTACAGACGACATGTATCACCACACCTGGCTTAGTTCATTTTCTAAATATGAGTCACTTTTATTAATATTAACTTACTAATAATAGTTTACCTGGTAACTATCACTATGACAGAACCATTAATAAAATTTTCACTATATTTTCTGGTCTTAACAATCACTACATGTGTCTGCAGTTATTCTACCCTTTTCATTTGGTATTATGCTAATGAATATGAGAAATGCTTTTTCCCATACCCTTGCCAGTATTATGGGCTTTTAATTATCATAAATGTATTAGGGATGAAAGTATTTCATTGTTTAATTTTCATTGCTTCAATACGTCAATATATTTTTCAGGTTTATTGGCCTTATATTGATCTTCTTCCCTGTGCCTTCATTTTATATTTGGTATTGGATTTTCATTGTGTTTAACACTAAATGCCATATGTATTAAGTATATTCATTTTTATATGTTACGGATATTTTTATTTGCTTTTGATTTTTAATGTGTTTTGCAATGTAGAACTTTTGATAATCATGTATTAGAATATTTTCAGAAACCAAACAGCAAAAGAAAACTTGCCTTCAGCAAGTACAGTTTAAAAAGTGAGACAGTATCCCATCAGTGTAAGACTCTATGGCTAAAAGATTTTGAAAATCAGGAGAAAAGATTGTAATGTACACAAGAACCTTCTTAATAGGAAATTATAATAGAGGGAATATATATTATAGGGAAGATAGTATTAGTGCCAGAACAGTTGTTTGACTTAGGGGAGGTGGGAGACTATTTAAATTCTAGGTAAATCAAAAGTCAGAAATAAATTATAGAAGTAGAACATACAGATAAACCCAGGACCTTGCATGTACTAATAAACACTACCACTGAACTATCCCTCCCAGCCCTTATTTCCAATTCTGTACTTCACTCATGAACCTGTTGTGTTTTATTTTGTTTTGTTAATTATTTTACCCTAGCCCTTATTTTCAGTTCTGTATTTCATTTATGAACCTGTTATTTTATCCATTTGCTCTCAAATATGGGGAAAATTAACACACAGATTATGATGGGCTTCCACAATTTATGATTCTTTACTGATACGATTGAACTACTTTGTGCAACAGACTGCTGTGCTTCAACTGGAGAAGTTGATTCTATGTTGTCTGATCAGTATTTAACAAAATGATAGATACCTTTTTCTATTTTAGTGAGGCTCTGTATTTTTGTTGATATGTGATTTGAGGAAGTAATTATACAGCACAACAGTAATTACAAATGGTAGTATGTAGATTTATTTAAAATTCATTTAAGCGAGGGATGCCTGGGTTAATAATTTTTACTAGAGAGGACTGACCTTCCAAGCATTATGATTAAAGCCAAGAAACCATAATGGAAATGTAAAATACCATATCCCAAATAAAGTGACACATAACAATAGGCATTGTAACAGTTGTGAGATGGTATTTCATTTTGGTTTTGATTTGTATTTCCCTGATCATTAGTGATGTCGACTACCTTTAAATACTTGTTGGCACTGATATTTCTTTGTAGAAATGCCTGTATAAATCCTTTGCTCACAGTTTATTCAGATGTGGTGGTTGCTGTGTTTGCTAATAAATTTCAGCAATTTCTTAAGTATTTTTGAAGTTAGCCTCCAGAAGATACTGTCAAAAGAAAAATAATTTAGTCACAGTGAGGCAAATATGGCTTATTCCTCTTACAGAAGGCATCTAAAGTGAAAGAGTGAAAGGCAAAAAAGTAGGGAACAAAATGGTGGTTACTAGGGAATGAAAAGATCATGGTGGGGAATGTTCAATAGGTGTAAAGTTATAGTTGCATAAACAAATTCCAGAGATGTGCGGAACATGGTAGTGCCTTTAGTTAACCATAAAGTACTTTATACTTAAAGAGTTTTTTTTTAATAAAAGGAGTGGTCTCATATAAGTTTTTCTTACAGTACATTAAAGCACATACACAAAGAGACACAAGGAAACTTGGAAGTGATGAGGTAATAGATGTGTTTATTATTTGTATTGTGGTGGTGGTAACATGAATGTATGCACACATCCAAACTCACCAAGTTATGTACATTAATTATTACATGCTGTTTTTATAAATCACTTACACTTAAGTAAAGCTCAAGCAGGTATGTGAAGGAAAGTATACAACAAGCTGGAAAAAAATCTTTATGACCCAGTGTAGTCAATAACTTTAGTATAAATAGGAGAAATACCCAATGACAAAATGGTTCTAGGACAGTTCGAAAAATAGGTGAAGTAAAGCTCTAGGAAGATTCAATCTTGTATTTAGAAACACAAGTTTTATTTTGATGTATAATTCCTAGCTACTTCAGATAAAGTCCTAGAATTGTAATTTGTAAGTTTTAAGTTGCTGATTTAAGGCTTAAGTTGCTGATTTTCCTTAAGCACCATACAAAAATACCCAGTTTCCCATACTGTAGTAGTTACTATTTTTAAGAAAGACCTTTTTTGTCACTTTTTGTACTGGCATTAGTGCAAAGGATTTTTCACCCTCAATAACTACTTGAATAAATCAATATAAACCCTGAATATTGGCGTGCAGTTATTCACCGGCAAATGATTTCTTTTAACATAAGCATAAGGTGGGTGTGGTGGTGCACACCTATAATCTATCACTGGGAAAGCTGAGGCAAGAGTATTGTTGCAATTTCAAGACTAGCCTGAACAACATTGTGAAACCCTGTCTCAAAAAAAAAACAACAAAAAAAATTAAAATGAGTGAGGAAAATTGCATTTATATAGCAGATATAGGATTGTAAAGATGTTCTTATGCAAACTGGATATTTTGAGCAGAAAACACAAGTACCTTATTAAATACCTCAAATATATGTGTCCCTAAGAGTCAGAGAAGGATCCTGTGAAAATGTGAAAAACAGTCACATCAGGAAACTTTCTAAAGGTCCCAGGTTCTAGGGAGTATCAAAATAATACCTTCAGAAGTGAGAGGTAAGTTGTTGCAATTTGTACTACATGCCACAAAGAAAGAAAAACAGTATATTTTGGCTCTTTGGAACTTGGAGCCAGTTTATGTGACATTTGGGCATGATGTTTCAGTCTAGTTATTAGATGATCACTGAAGCATTCAGTGGACAACATGTGAAGTATTAGTGAGGTTTGAGTCAAGAAAATACTGCAGTAAACATGTCCAGGTTATAATGCCAGCTGCCAAGTGTTAGCACTTAAACCTTATGACTTAGTAAACCCAAGTGTCTGATTTAAGTATCAGCCAAAGTTGCTGCCAAGGCCCAAGCCAAAATTACAGCAAAGATCCCTAGAGTTTTGACCATACTACCATCTTTTATTAACATGCAAAAAATGCTGCTGGCTTGCTATTGAGCCTTGTTAAAGACTGAATGCCTAATTATGGAATATACCAAGTTATTATTAAGACCCAAATGTTTAAATAGCTATTACCTGACCCAAAGAATGAAAATTATATGTTTACATAGCTACATTCCATTAGAAATTGAAACAGTATATTTGGCACTCAGTCCAAGTAAATGTAGAAGGAATGAAATGCATGAGTAGGTAGTTCAAATTGCCCATGTCAATTTGTTTTCTTCTCCTTCACTCTTTTCCCCCAACCTGGACTTCAGGGAGGGAAAAAATGTGTAGGCCTGGCTTATGAAAGGTTCTTGTATAAAAAATTTTACATATATTGTCATAAAAATTTGAGAAGAATCTTAATGCTTGCTTTAGCAAGAGATAAGATTGGGGCTTGACTTAAATAACATCATTTAAAGTTTTTTAAAGCTTCCATTCTCTATATAGTATTCTCTATGCAAAAAATTATTTTCTCCCAGTTTAAATCTCATAGCAGCATTGTTGGATCTATAAATGGCAGTTATTTTGCAGAAGAGGATGCTGAGCTTCAGACGGGGAGCTTACTAAGAAAGCCTGTGTTCTTTGTAGTAGTAGAATGCCTCTTAGTATTTCATCTCCTATTATGTGAGCTAAGTACAGTACTTTATGTAGTGGCAGATATTTGAACTTCAGCTCACAAGGTATAGCCATTGGGTCTGTATTCCTGGTAAGAACACAGGCTGAGAGATTGGACTTGCTTGTGGTCAAATAGCTTAGATTGTAAGCCAGAAACAACCTAGGTTTTTTTTTCAATATAGGTGTATTCCCAGGATACCATACTGCCTTTAGAGACTTAGCAAGAATAATCACTTCTCTCAGCTGTTATCCATTAATAGAATGCTTCCGTCTCAGCCTGTATCCCATTTCTTCCTTCTACTTTTAGAATCTTTAACATAATTTCTCAGTCCTCTTCTTACCCAGCAATCCCATTCATCAGTACAAGAAAGCAGAAATGTATAGAAATGAGAACCTTAAGTAAGAATGGGGCATTATTTTTAGAGAGTTCTAGAGCACTTTTCTCCTACAATTAATGGATTTAATATTGGTGAAAAATATAGCCAGTGCTAGTCTATTCCTCCTCCGTGATTTTTTTTAATGAGATCTTGCTGCATAGTTTGGGTTGACCTGGAACTCATTATGCTGCCCATGCTGGCCTTAAACTTGCTGTGATCCTCTTTTTTGGTCTCCTAAGGGTTGGGATTACAGCTATATGCCATCATGGCTGGCTTTTAAAAGTGTGAATTTTTTCATGCCTTTTAGTGTTTATCTGACTCAACATCCCTTCCAGGCATTCTGATTACCTTTCTAACCATGATGCAGATTTCTTAATTTTGCTTTTGTAGATGTTTGGCTTATTTCCTTTACTTCTGCTGTCTCTGTGCTTCTAAAGAGTTTACCTGATCTACAGACAAAATACAGAGATAGATTTTTGGGAATGAAAGTGTTTGCTCATGAGTGTTTTAAATCCCAAATAATCATCAGGGAAATATCTAGTTTTATATAAAATTTAAATTATTTTATGGAATTAAGGACTGCTTTTCCCTTTTTTACTTCTCTCATTTAAAAAGAATTTTTGTGAATATTTTTTCCCCTCAGCCTGCAGATTGCAGAGCCTTAATAGACAAACTCAAAGTCTGTAATGATGAGCAACTCCTCTTGGAACTACAGCAAATCAAAACATGGAACATTGGAAAGGTATGTGAACACATGTCCACAAAAGACAGCACTTGCTGTATGAGTACATTATTTTGTGTGCTCTGATATGGAAAGAGAAAACCACAGTGGGATAACCTGACTTGAAATTACTTAACAAGAATCCTCTAGTATATATGTAGCATAGCTATACACCAGTAAGTTTAGCCTATATAGCTCTCCAGAAAATGGGTGGTTATAGCTGTGGATGAGTATTGCTTACACAGGTAATAGTAAAGTGTTTGAAATAACTTCAAATTTTACCTTGAGAGTTTTTGGTTTAGTTTGGCTTTTTGGTTGGGTTTTGTTTTTTGATTTTTGAGACAGGGTCTCGCTGTGTAGTTCAGTGTGGCCTTGAACTCTTGGTGAGCCTCCTACCTCCGTCTCCCAGTGCTGAAATTAAAGGTGTGCACTCCCACTCAGCTAGGAATTTTATTTTCACGTTAAAAGAATTTTTTTAGATTACTCTAAAAATGAATTCTTTACACAAAATGGCATCTGTTGGGAATACTGTATTTCCTGACATTGTAACACTGAGAAGTCTCCCTTTGAATACCTAGCTTTAGGGATTTTGAATTACTGTGATGGTTCTAACAGTGAACTTAAGTTCTTTTAGGTCAAAGTTTGATCTTCCTTACATGGGGAAAGGCGGGAAGCGAATTTGTCTGGGTATCATGCTCAGCAATGTTTTGTACCAAAGCTCTACTACAAATCTACATGGTGCTCTTAATATTTTCCTAAATCCTTTTTCTCCTTGCTCTCTAGTGTGAGTTATATCACTGGGTAGACCTGTTGGATCGCTTCGATGGCATTCTGGCAGATGCTGGACAAACAGTGGAAAATATGTCATGGATGCTTGTATGCGATAGGCCAGAAAGAGAGCAGCTAAAAATGCTTCTCTTGGCTGTTTTGAACTTCACAGCCTTGCTCATTGAGTACAGTTTTTCCCGGCATCTGTACAGTTCCATAGAGGTAAGGAGGATTCAAACCTATGTGGTCTGTTTTCAGCTAGAATTATGTAAAGCCACAAATAAGAAATTGCTATTTCTCTCTGATAGTTGCTGCTTTCTTTTGCATTGTAAAGCTCTAAATTTTTTTAGTATCAAACATAATAATGATAAGGGCTGGTAATGAAGCTAAATGGTAGCACACTTAAATTGTATGCACACTGCTCTGGTTCAGTCCCTAGCAATGTCAAATGGAATAAAAAAGTTAATATTAAGATATTTCTTGGTTGTGAACATTGCGTTGTTAAGGTTGATGGGAAGGCTCTGTACTATCACCTTTACCCTGCCATTTCTAGATTCAAGAAATAAGTGAGAAATGAATGTTTTGATGTATTCTTGAGAATTTGAAGAACTTCATTCTTGTCTTGGGTTATTGGAGCAGCTCTACATTATTTTAACTGTTAGAAATAATTTGATTTCCATAACATGTTAATGTACTGATTTTCTTAACCATTCTCCTACATCCTCTAAAATACAGAATCCACCAAAAAATATATATATGCACTTCAGGAAAAGAAACTTGCATAAATATTTTAATACTAAATTTATTGAGATATCATGAAATTAATACAAGTCACCTCTGGCCTCTACAATTATAAGAGGTGCTCAAAAGTGGGGGCCGTTAGCTTCCAGACATTTATTAGTATTAGTATGGCCAACCACTGCTTGGATATCCTGGTGACTGGTATCGCTGCACACGTGTTTTCAATTTCTTCTCTTAAGGGCCAACAGTATAGTGGGTTTTCTGCAGTATATAATGTCCTCCAAGGTTCCCCATGTGACACTAACACCATCTGTTGAAAAAATACACTATTTTTCTTTTCCTGCAATATGTATACATTTTTTTTGGTGGACCCTATATTTATAGTTGTCACTTGGCATCTGGGGTGGGAGGAGAAATAGTTCCAGAACTCCTTGAATACTGAAGAGTTTCAGAACTCCCAAATACTGTAGACTCAAATTTCTTATATAAAATAGTGTGATACTTGCATATAACCACCTCCTATGTACCTCTTCCCATATACTTTAGATCATTTCTAAATTACTTATGATATGTCAGAGATGATGTAAATGTAGTATAAATAGTTGTTTAGGGGATTCTGACAAGAAAAAAGTGTACATATTCATTGAATCAAGGGAAACAGGACCTACATCTATGGACGGCTAGCTGTATCATCTTTTTCAGGGGGTACTGGGAATCAACTTCACAACCTCTCTTGCTTGCCAGGCAGGTGCTGTGCCGCTGAGCTATAGCCCCAGCAATCCTCTGTGTCCTTAAAGAGTAAAATGGACAGAAAAACCACTGAGTTTTTTTATTTGTCAAAAATCATTCTATGAAGAAATCCTTTAGCCTAACTTTGGACATTTTGTCATCGTTAATAATAGGTACCCTGTTAATTTTGGTTGTGCTAATTCTCTATCAGAGTCAGATTAAACAAGTAGAAATGAAATGACATGGTAAAAATTAGGATAACTAAACCAAAGGCCTAACACACACATGTTGTCGTTGTTGCTGCTGCAGTTGTTTTTGAGACAGTCTTACTATGTAGTTCAGGCTGATCTTGAACTCAACTATGTAGCCCAGGCTGGCCTCAAACTGATAGCAGTCCTCCTGTCTCAGCCTCCGTAGTGCTGGGATTACATTTGTATACCAGCAAACTTGTCTTCACAGAGATATTTTTAAAGATAGAGGTGGAGAAGTATTCTGTTAAAGAAGGAATAGGCTACTCAGGGAAATCCGTGGCATTCAGGATAATAAGCCAACAAAAATTCCTTGGTTCATTTCCAGGTAAAATACATACTAACTTTAGTTCTAAAATCTTCAATATATTGTGAATTTAATTTGTATTTAAAAACCAAAATACAGTAGTCCCTCTCATGGTACTTTAAGAATTTGGAAAAGTCTTAGGTAATTGTCCCCTCCAATTGTAAGGATCTTCAGCTTCTGTAGGAAGGACTCTGTGTTTCAGTGTTTATCATAAAGGATATAGGATCATAGAACTTTCTTTCTCTTCTAGTACTTTCAGTCCAGTTGCAAACACAATATTTTAATCCAGTTGCAAACGTAGGTATTATATCACATTGTCTCTTTTGTAATCTCTTTCTTCCTTTGGGGACACCTATGCAGCTTTGAACTGCTATTTAAGAATTTTATCTTAGTTTCACTTTCTAGTCATCTATCTGCCAGAGTGAAGTTCCTTGTGGACAAAGTTGTATGTTCTCAAATAGTAATCCTTTGTTTTGTCACTAAATGTGGTTCTTTATTTCTTTATTAATGTTGATAAATTCATTACATTGGATTTAAAATTTTTAGGGATAATTGTGTCAAAAATCTTAAACTTGTGCACTTTTTTCTTATAGCATTTGACAACTTTATTGGCTTCCTCTGATATGCAAGTGGTGCTGGCAGTCCTTAACCTTCTATATGTATTTAGCAAAAGATCAAACTACATCACACGTCTTGGATCTGATAAAAGAACCCCACTATTAACACGACTACAACATCTGGCAGAGGTGAGTCTTAGGTGAAGAGTACAAAAATTAGAGCATTTGGTTCCTTTCAGCAGATGTTTCTTATATTGGCAAACTGGAATTGAAACTCTGAGGTGACTTTTTGATGTGAATAGAACAATTTGGGACAACTTAGATAAGTTGGGAACTTCACTTCTGGAAAGAAAGTTCATACTCAAATTTTCCCTGAGGAGAAAACAGTGACATAATATGGTTTGGATGGACTTGAGTCTTACTAGTTCTGGTATCAGTTTTCTCATCTGAGAATTCAGTGTTACATAAACTGAAAGATGTTTTAGAATAAGTGGGGGATGTTTAGTGCTATGATTAGTACTTTAGTGATTGCAATTTAAGTAAAAAACTTTTTCAGGAATATTCAGCTCTGCTGTGCCTTTGTCCATTACAGCTAGAGGCTAAGTGATGGTACATACTAAAGTTTGAGAGGTAGCCATTGCTAGAAAGCTTTCTTAGAAGAAAAATGTGAAGGAAGGGTTGGTTTTTAAAAGCGAATTTAATAATTACCTCAATTAATATAACTCAAGTTCAAGACTGTTTAGATGCTTTTATTACTTAAAAATTACTTTTGTGTGCACATACCAAAGTTTCTATGACATACAGGAGCTACTGAGAAAGTATTCATCACTTACAATTCAGTGAGACCTCATTTAATTAGTGAACACTTTCATTCTTGAATTTGCAAATGCATATATGTAGACTTGCAATCTGTTTCCTTTTTTCATTTATTTTTATTTATTTATTGTTTTAATGGTGCTGGGAATCCAGAGATTCTTTCATGCTAGGCTAGTACTCTAACACTGAGCTGCACCCATAGCCCTCCTACCTATGTTCTTGACATACTAAAAACCTTTTCTTATATTATTAGAAAACTCAAAACAGTTAAACATTGGATCTCAAACAACAGTAATGAGGAGAGATTCCATAGCCTAACAAATGCTTCAAAATGATTTGATAAAATTTAGTACATTGATAAAATGCTAATATAAGCTCAGAAAATTAGGAAAAGAAGCTTTAGACTTAAAAAGGAAAGCTGATTGCGAATTCAGGCAAAAGTGCCAAGTATTATTTCTGTGATAAATTTGTAGAAGTCTTAACCAGTGTAATGAGAGAAAGGAAAGAATTGAAAAATGCATATTAAAAAGGAAGCATTGTTAATTGTAGCTGATTGAATTGAGTCTTTGGGTTTTTTTGGGGGATACAACATATTAGAACTAATAAAAATTCAGTAAGATCACCAAGCAAAAGACATACAGAAATGACTAGCTTCTCAAGTACTTAGTAATTAATTGCCAATTTGAAAATAATTGCTAAAAAGACCCATTGACAATATGAACAATTACAATGTCTGTGAAATAAGCCCTATTGAGTAAAACTATAATTTAATAAAAGATAATGGATGACTTAGTGGGAAAGGAAATTGTAGTCATTAAAGCATAAATCAAAAGGTAAAAGTTTGAATTTTATAGTGAAAAAAAATTAAGGCTTCTTTTCAAAAAAGCAACATAATTCTGTGCTATTTTTTGGTATTTTTACACTGCTCTATAAATTAACATTCTGCTTCCTTCATTGAGAAAAATTGTCAATTATACTAAGTAGTGTACTTATGTGGTTGAATAACATTCTGGTACAAGTTCACAGAGAACATTTTCAAATAATTGGTGGAATAGTGACTGGTCTGCATACAAAATTAAGGACCACTACCAAAGACCAAATTTAACAAACCATTGACAGTTTTAGAGCTATTTAACAATGTTTTAAAACTGACAAAGGACTGTTGATGCTGGTAGTCTGAGAAAATCCTCCAAATCCACAAAGATAAAGGATATGGATAGATAATTCATAAACCAAAAAACTCAGCTTGTGAGTTGAAAAATGCAAGCACATTAATGATTAGGAAAATAAAAACAAAAGGTACAACTTTGTAAGCATATTGACCAATTCAGATAATTATAATGGTAGGTATTGGTAGATATTTGAGGCTACAGGAACTCTTATGCACTGCTGAGAGGAGTACAGACTGGTATTCCTGGTTATATATTCCAAGAAGGATACAGTATTCCATAAATGTGATATATGTCACAATATTGTGTAATATCATTGTGGAAAGGAATTAGAGACAATCTCAGTGTTCATTATTAGTAGACTAACTACAAGTGACAGAGGACTGAGAGTTTAGCTCAATAGCACACGCACCTGCTTGGCTAGTGCAAGACCATGAGTTTGGTTCCCAGTACCAAAAAAAAAAAGTATAAAAGCGATACATATGTACTGTGTAATATGTAGCACTTATAAGCAGTAGAACATACTACCTGGTATAAGTCAGTGGCTTTTGAACAGTTCAGCCTAAATAAAATAGTTATTGCTTGCTACTATTTCAGAAACTTAGACACACACACACACATACACACACAATATGACTTACTGTATATCAAGAAAATAAAGAGGTTAGATACCATAAGTAAACATTGCGCTTGTAAGGAAAGGGAATTAAATGAATACCAGTGGAACAAATGGATATATAAGTAATTAAAAGGAAAATGTTCTGTTAGAAATCTAGACTTTTACTTATAGATTTAAAAGGTCATCTAATAGCAATACAGTTTTTGCATAGGAAGACCGTATACTAAAAACCTTTGAGATTAAAATCAACTTGGTGGTAGAATATTTCAAAAACTACTAAAGCGGCAAAAGCATGAAATGTGATCATTATATGCCACATTTTAAAAAATAAAAACATAAATGTTCCCTTCTGTAGAGTCAAAGAGTTACTTTCAGTATCTTACACACACAATAGTTATAACTTGTGAGTTATTTAGAGGCAGGTAAAAATATAAAGACATTTCTAAAAGTACTTGAATACAGAATCAACTTTTTGACACTTTTAACTTCATTTTTGTCTTACTCTTCAAAAGACTAAAATATACAATTTAGTTTTCATAAAAAATTCCCTTTCCCATTTTAATTATTTTTCTGTGTAGTATTTAATATTATATAAACAAACAAATGAGTTGAGGACATAAATACCTGATTTGATAGCCATATGTATGATTATTGGTGGAAGCAAAAGAATGCTTGTATTAGTCAATCTGATGTACATACCGCATGAAGAATACAATTGCTCAGATTGGTTAAGTGGAACTCAACCAGAAAGCAAAAATACATGAAAATAACAAAACATTGATGAAGGATTAGTATCATTTGCTCTATCAGATAACAAAGTGTAAAATCTTAGTGACTTAACCAGGCATGGTGGCACACATCTCTAATCTTATTACCTGGGAGGCTGAGGCCGATTGCTCTAAGTCTGAGGCCAGCCTAAACTACATGCAAAGGCCACATCTCAGAAGAACAAACAAAAGCCTAAGTAATTGTGAAAATTTCATAATTAACACAGGAATAGATATATCTTCAGAATGAAGTAGTGAATCCCATGTTGCTTATGATCAAAATAGTGGGAAAATAGGCTTTTGAGGGAGAAATGTGTTTACACTCTTTACACAATTAGCATATATCTTACACAGGCTGGGAATATAGCTCAGTGGCATAACCGCCTGCCTGGCAAGCACGAGGATATGAATTCAATCCCCAGTAACAAACAAACCCAAATATCTTATAAACATTGGAAGGTGAGTACTGTTTGGGCAACTTTAAACATTTTGGATAAGGAAGCCTCTATTAAGGAAATTGAAATATAGATGCCATTTAAAAAATGCTAACATAATTGATGTGAGAATTTAGAAACATATACTTAGTTATACAACCAAGTAATAATGTTCAAAATATGTAAATAGCTTCTACAAATCAAAAAACATGGAAGAGACTCATAATAATGCACAAAAGCATACAAACCAACAGTTCACAAAGGAATATATGATGTATCTCTAAAATTGACTAATAAACAGGAAAAGATACTAGGAAAAGTTGGAAAATGCACAATGATGTAGGATTGTGTTTAACCATTAGACCAACAGTAATCTCAATGTATTGAGGGAAATAACTACAGAGATCTTTAAGCAAAAAATGATAGTTGAAGTTCCTCATTTATGAGTTTTTCAAAGTCCAAAAATAAAACTACAGTATACAGAAAAAGCAAATTGGGAAACCACAGTGAGATCTGTTTCTTGAATTCTCTATAAATACTATGTAGTACAATGTAATATATATTTTTATAATTAAATACATATTGGTAATGGTCATTGCAGCTGTGTTTCTATTGACTATACTTCACTGTACCATATTTTATTTAACCACTACCTGATTTTATACCTAATAAAAATAATACTTTTAATACTGATCCCCATTTTACAGATGAGTAATAGGTTTAAATTAAGAGATTTGTTTCCATATGCCTACAATGAGCAATTGATTAGACAGTGATTTGAAATTTGATTTATTTGCTTCCTTGGCCGTATCTTTTCCAAGGGCTGCACCATATATGATTTTTGAGATTTCAGAACAGATTTTATGTTTCGCAATGGTAGACAAATGCTGTACAGTTGTACCTTTTATAGTATAAGCCACATCATCATTAACAGAATTTACATCTTGTCACCCTAATTTTAGGTTATCACTTATTTCATAAATTAATTACATGTTCTGACAATTTAGAAAGTAAAGGTTAAGATACAGAATGTACTTTCAAATGTGACACATTATGTAGGTAAAATACAGTATGAACTTGTTTTCTTTTAGTCCTTGGAAAGGTACTTTAGAATTACTGGAAATTTTTTACCCTTCATTATTTTACCACCATGGAAGATTGTTTTAAATGATTACTGGTTTTTTTACTTTCTGTATTTTAGGATCCTTTTGCCTTTGACAGGTATTCATTTTTTGATCTGAATTGGGCAAATAGAACTTGTAGGCTGAAGGTTGGTTTCTAATCGTGGAAAATTTGGAATCTTATCAGACATGGTATATTGTTACCTTTCGTATAATACATATTTATGTATTCAATGTTTTGTTATATTACAGAGATCAGCCTTAGGCGTTTGGTGACATTAGGTGCCATTTCTAATATACCTCATTCAAATGTACAAACTATGTATCTCTGAAATGTAAAGTTTTTGCAAAATTATAACTTGTTAATATGCACTGCTTTCCTCTATGTCAGTGATGGTGAACTTGGCACAGGTGCTACAGTGAGCACAGAGAACCCTCTCCGTCAACACACAAGCCACATTACCCCAGCAGCAGAGCATTGAATAGTTTTTTCTAAACTAAAACTTCAGTATTCAGGTTTAATTGCTGTGTTTCCACTTTGCAAAAAATAAGTGGATTTTGGTTTGCAGTTTGGGTAATGGATCTCTAAAAGATTCACCATCACTGTCCTGCTTTCTTTTGATGTGTAATTCCAGTTCTTTTAACACTGGTCTTCACAGAAATCTTTATTGTCTCTTAATTTTTCCAAAACCTTTGTCCCTTTTGTCATCTCTACCCTGGGCACCAACCACATGCATTCACTTGTGTGTCATTAAGATAGGTTTAGAAATTAGTGTTACTTCTGTCAGCAAATGAAGTTATTGTCAGTTTCTCTGTCTAAAAACTGGGGGTTATATAGTAACTACCTCATTGTTTATAGGATTATATTAAGTGAAGTCATGAATAAAATTCGAGGTTAATGCCAATCATGTTGGAGGTACTTAATGGGAATTGTCAATAATGTTTATCAGCACATAAACTGCATGGTTTTAATTTACTTTATAAAAATTTTGTACATATGTACACATTATTTTACATGAATGTGTGTCATTGAATTACAAATGCAGGGCACTTTTGCATCCTGATTTTCCTATTTAACACTTTAAAGATCCCATTTACATTATCCATGTAACAGTGTTCAGTCAGTGCTTTTGAAAAAAGATAGACCCAACATTACTTCCTAATAAAAATACACATTCAGTATTTTTATTAAATTTGGAAGTGTATAGAAGAAAATTTATTATAATCCTATATTCTTGCAGCAATATCATAAATAAAATCACAGGCATTGATGAATCAAGTTTGTATTGGGATAGTTTTTTAAGGATCCATGGTTTTTATAACTTTCAATTAGAGGTGCTTGATTTTTATTAGGTCTTAAAAGTTGGAAGGGAAGATAGTTGGGTGATGGTAATAAAAATATTCTAAAACAGTTGTAAAATATAAAAAACAAAAGGAAAATAATTGTGGAGTTGTAGTTTTGTATTTTTGAGATGTAGTTTTTAAAGCTTTTTTTTCCTTCTGCCTTTTTAATGTCTGTCTTTGGTTTAATTTACCTGTCTCTTCCATAAACCCAGTAGCCTTTGTAAACCCTTAGTCTTAACAGTTTTCTTCAAATTCTGTCTCCAGTGGAAGTCCTGTGAATAACCAAAAGATGTAAATGTAATAGTAGTATTTATTAGTATTGAACTATCTAATAAAGCTATTGTCATAGCTTTATAGTGTGGTAATAAGAGTACAACTGTTCAGTCAGTGGGCTCAAGAAACAGAACTAGTTTATATAAATTGGATTTATCATACAGATGTCATTTAGCATTAACAGAAAGGTGATAGATTATTTGATTAGTAGTATTGTAATGATTAGCTCAGTGTTCAAAGGCAAGGTGTAGGGCCTTCCACATCAAAGTAAAATTAAGATATATTAAGAGTTAAATGTAGGTTTTGAAAATATCACTGATGGTATGTTTATTTTTATTTATTTTTCTTTTGGTACTGAGAATCGAACTCATGACCTTGCACTTGCCAGACAGATGCTGTGCCACTGAGCTGTATTTCTGATAATAATTGGTTTTATGCTGTTAGCAGAGTGGCAAAAGGCTTTTCGGGACTGAGGTCATGAATAAAGAAATTGATTGTTTCACAATATGACTTTTTACCTTTTATATGTTAATATTTTACATACTGTGAAATTATGCCTTCTATAATTACCTGAGTTTGCTTTACATTTCTTACAGTAATTGAGTAATTCCTAGTGTTTTATGCTATAATGCCATGATATTTTAATGTATAAATATTTTGCATAACGATAAGTGCTTTTTATACAGTTCTTAAATGATCATCAGACCTTATACTTTACACATTTCTTGTCTTCTTTAATTCTCAGATGCTACAGGCATTTTCTCAATTTTACATGCCAGCTCAATTTTGAGGTAAAGTTCAGAGAACTCTAGTAACTTACTCCTGATGTTGAAGATGAGCAATAATATAGCCACATGTGAAATCATTCCCTGTTCACTGGTTTCTTGGTCAGTTTAGCTAAAGGTTTGTCTTTTTCTTTTTCCTCTTTTCTTTTCTTTTTTTTCCTTTCCCTTCATTTTGTTTTGTTTTGTTTCATTTTATTCATTTTTGAGACAGGTCTTGATATGTAGCCCAGCAACTTGCACCAATCCTCTTGCCTCAGCCCAAGTGCTGGGATTACAGGCATGTGCCACTACACCTAGCTGTCTTTTTCTTAGATCATTTCAAAGAACAAGTTTTAGATTAGTTGACTCTGAAGTTTTTTATCTATCTCTGCCATATTTTTTATACTTTCCTTTTATTTGCTTTAGGTTTTGCTACCCACCTTTTTTTTTTTTTGAGTTTCTGTTGCATGGAATATTGTTTTCCATCCTTTGACTTTCAGTCTACGAATTTCCTTTTGGGTTAGATGGGTTTCTTGTAGACAGCATTTGGTTGGATGTTGTTTCTTGATCCATTCTGCCAGTCTGTGTCTTTTAATTGGTGAATTGAGGCTGTTTACATTAATGGTTATAACTGTCATATATTGGTTTATTGTTGACATGTTATCTTTCTGATGTTTTATCTTTCCATTCTTTTTAATTGTCTGTTTTGCTTAGTGGTTTTTTTCCTATGTGTATCTTGAATGTCTTTCACTATTCTTTGTAGGATTGTTTTGATGATCATGAAGTTCTTCAGCTGTTCTTTTTCATGGAAGTATCTTATTTCTCCATCCATTTTAAAGGACAGTTTTGTAGGGTACATCATTCTGGGTTGGAAGTCATTTTCCTTTAGGAACTGAAACACTTCACTCCATGGTCTTCTTGACTTCATTGTGTTGAGAAGTCTGCTGTGATTCTGATAGGTTTTTGATCTTTCTTTTCTAACAGCTTTTAATATTCTGTCCTTATGTTGGATTTCTGGGATGATGATTATTATATGTCTGGGTCTAGTTTTGTTTTGGTTATGGCTATTTGGAGTTCTGACTGCTTCACTAATCTGTATGTCAGTTTCCATACTCATGTTTGGGAAGTTTTCAGCTATTACTTCTGTAAATAGCCTCTTGATATCATCTATGTTTTCTCCTTCTTTTTGATTTATCCTTATTAATCTTAAGTTGTTTTTCTTTGCATCATGCAGCTGTTGAATTGTTATTTCCTGATTTCTTGTTATTGTTAGAAGATCTTTCCTTTCCTGTTCACTATCTGCTGTCTTATCTGCAAGGTCTGAGATTCTGTCTTCACTTTCGTTGAGGCAGTTTTTGCAGCTTTCAATGGAATTTTTGATTGTCCTGTATATCTCTTTGAATCTGCTTCACGTATTCTGTTTGTTTCTTAAACTGTTCATTCAGGGATTCTATAATTTTGCTTTGTTTTTCTAGTTTTTTAGTTGTGTCTTCATTGGATGCATTCAATATTTCTTTCACTACTTTTATCATTTCTTCTTTTACCTCGGAGATTATTTCTGACTTGAGTTCCCTCATAGCTTCCTGTACTTGCTTCTTTGTTTCAGTTGATATCATTTCAGGCATTTCAGGTGTATGTGTAGTATTTTCTTCTATGTACATGGCTCCTAGGTTTTCTTGGGCTGGGCTGGATGTTTGAGATTGCATTTTGGTCTTTTGTTTTGTCATTTTCCTACATTTCCGTGTTTCCAGTGATGTTCCAAAGCTTTCCCTGGATGTGTTGGAAATCACCTCCTGTGCCCTCTGCTACTGGGACTCATGTGGCTTTGGCTTCCCTCGTGCAGTGGGCCTGGTTCCCCTGGTTGAAAGAAGGTCACTAGGCGTGATCTACTTAAGCCTGCGGAATGTCTGGGGCATAGTCCAGTGTCCTAGGGGGCTGGGTGGGCACCTAGCTGCGAAGATAGATGGTCCCAAACTTTTCCCAGGCCTGCACTGGCGAGCTGCCAGAACTGAATTTTAATAGACAGAAACTTTGCTCCTATTTAGTTCTTTTCCCCTTATCTACTTTTATGTTTTTTTAGTGAGAACAATTTATACCTTTAAGGTAGGCATGTTTGCATATATCTAATCCCAACAAGGAGGCAGGAGCAGGAAGATTGCAAATTCAAGTACAACCCAGGCAATTTACTAAGGTAGCAAAACTGTGTCTGTAGGTTCAATCCCAGTACCTCAAAACTAAACAGTTATACAGCAGAGCTACTAACTAAAAGTACATTAATATGGATTTTTATATATACTTATGTAATTACTTTACTGGGTCTTTATTTCTTTGGATAGATTCTAGTTAGAATATACTTTCATTTTATCCTAAAAGACTGTTTTTAACATTTACTGTAGACAAGTTTACTTGTCTTGAGCTCTCTTAGCTTTTATCTGGGAATTTCTTAATTTCTCCTTTATTTTGAAAGATTGTTGTACATGCAAGATACAGAATTTTGGTTGAGAATTCTGTTGGGTTTTTTTAAGCCCTGTATTCTAGCCTTTATGGTTTCTAGTTTTTAAAAAATGAGCCACTGATCTTTTTTAAACTTTTATTAGTGTAAGTTTTTAGTACCTAATGGTTACATTGATTGTGGGGAGTTGGTACATGTACATAATATATCTTAATTCTATTCCCTCCCCTCTTCCTTCTCCTCCCTCTCTTTATGTCTTGATCCCCTTCCCTTTTGGCAGAGAATATATCTTTTTCTTTTTTAAAATCTTATTTGCATTTATATTTTGTGTTTCTCACATATAAGAAACCATGTGATACTAAATACATTAACAAGAGGGCCATAATTTTTATGTTTCACTGCCAGGCTCCTCTGGGTTTTTTGAGGGGAGGTTGGCTACCATAATGCACCTTGTTATCTTCAAAAGAATTGCCGATATCATCAGGCATAATAAAATTGAACAAAACAGTATAGAACAAAACCAATAAAAACAAAATATTTGAGACATTATAGGACTTCAAAAGAAGATAATGGTCAAACCAGAATGCATATTGTAGTGTATCTTATTGTTTTCAAAGTAGTTGCCTGTACCAGCAGATGTGGTACTATCAATCAGATAGAATAGAATAAAGCAAGTCAAAACATTGAAAGCAATACAGGGCTTAAAATCAAGTTAATAGGAAATCAAAAATAGTTACCATAATATGTCCTAATATCTTTGGAGTAGCTGTCCATGCCATCAGTTCTAATACAAGTAGACAAACTGAAACAGAATAAAACCAAATTAAATGAAACGTTGAAAACAATATGGGTTTCAAATCATAATAGAATCACAGTGGCCACAGGATTCCCTTTTTATACAATTCTACCCCTTTCATTTTCATAGGGTGTATTGTACATTTTATATCCCACTAATTCCTTTAGTTTTTAGATTAGGAAGGCAACCTGCTACTCAGCTAAGTGATTCTGAAACTTTTTACCCCTGAACATGATCTCAAGTTGTATCCATTTACCTACAAGAGCCTCAAGGTCTTCTTTCTTCATAGCTGAGTAGTTTCCATCATATAAAAGTGCCCTGGCTGTGTAACCAATCTGCAGCTAATGGGCAGTCTACTTCCACTTTTTTTCTGGTTCCCTGTCACATAGAGCATTGTTTTCTCATCTTTAACTTTCCGTCTATAAACTCCTTTTCTGGTTAAATGTATTTCTTATATAAAACACATTGATGGACCCTATCTCCTGATCCCCTCTGCCTATGTTTCTTTTTATTGGTGAATCGAGGCCATCTATATTAGTGATTATGACCAACCTCTGCCTCATCTCTGCCATGCTATTTTTTGCCATTGGTTGTCTACTTTTCCCCTTCATTCCAATGTCTGCCCCATTCACTGTGTCCTCTCTCCCACTGTTCCTGAAACCATAGTCTTTTCTCTCTCTCTCTAGAATATCCTTCAGTATTTTTTGTGGGGTTGCTTTGGTGGTCATGAACTCCCCCAGTTCCTCTTTGTTGTGGAGGTATCTTGTTTCTGCATTAATTTTGAAAGATATTTTTGCAGGGTACATCAATCTGGTCTGGAGGTTATTTTCTTTCAGGACTTGAAATACTTTAAGCTCTTCTTGATTTGATGGTTTATGTTGAGAAGTCCATCATGATTCTGATGGGTTTTCCTTTATAGGTGGTCTATTTATTTTCTCTGACAGCTTTTAATATTCTGTTCTTGTGTTGAATTTCTGGGATCTTGATTATTATATGTCTGGTGTAGATCTAATTTGGTTATATAAAGCATATTGGTTGGAGTTCTTTATGCCTCACTTATCTGAATATTATTTTCTTTTCCTATGCTTGGGAAGTTTTCTTTAATTATTTCTGTAAATAGACTTTGTATTTCATTTGTGTTTACCCCTGCCTCTTCGCTCATGTTTTTTATTCTTAAGTTATACTTCTTCTTGTTGTCTTGTACCTTTGTATTGTTATTTCCTGGTTTCTTGTTATTTTTGAGTGATCAGGATCACTGCTGCAAGCCTGCCTTCAAGGTTGGAAAGTGTATCTTCAGTTTCTTTTTTTTTTTTAATCACAGTTTCTTTCAAGCAGTTTTGCCAGCTTTCCATGGAGTTTTAATTTCCTGGTAATCTCTTTGAATCTGTTTCATGTATTCTAAATTTTATTCTTCATTGAAGATTTCCCTCATTATTCTATGCTCCTCTATTCTATTTGTTCTTCAAAAGTGCTTAAAAATTCTTTTATTATGTTTCTCATTTCTTCTTTTACTTGGGATAGTATTTCTGTTCAGTTCCTTAATAGCCTCTTTAAGTTTTTTATTTCAGTTGCTGTTGCTTCAGAAACTTCAGGTGTGCAACTCCCAATCTCTTCCGTGTTTACATCTCCTGGACCAGCATTGCTTGGGTTAGTGGCCAGAGACTGCCTTTTGCTTCTTCCTCTTGTTATGTTCCTGGTTCGTTCCAGACAAGTAGGTAATGGGGTCCCCTGCACTTCCTGTGTTGCCTGCAGTTTCTCTGAATCAAAATTGTTTTTTCTAGCCTGTGGTGGCTAGGGATGTCTGATGTTGACCATTGGGTGCACTGGTATAGGGTTGTTTGCTGCTTTTCCCAGCCTACTGGTGGCTACTTGAGTGCAAGCAGGGGTGGGGCAGGTTCCCTCTGCCCTCTGAGGCTGGTTAACAGCAGGGAGCCCTCACCACATGAAGTTTGCCTGCAGAGCTGTTGGGGATAGCTTTAGGGAAACCTGGGCTATGGCTTTTGGACTGCATATAGGGGCAGGACTCGGTCCAAGCAATTTGCACCAGTCCACTATGAGCTAGGAGTTGCTGAATGAAGGCGGCCACAGTTCTGGCTCCGGGCTTATCCTGCCTGACTCCAAAATGGCTCTGGGCCAATTGCTCACTCCCACGGGAGGATTGAGTCCTTCATACTCACCATCAGCCAATGCTGCTGCTCCCTTCCACTACCATGTCTCTTAGCCGAGGCCTTCGGGCTTGCCCGCAAACCAGCTTCACCGTGACCTTGCGTCCCCAGGTTCTAGCAGCACTTCTCGCACAGTGGGTCCGGCTTTGGATAAAAGTGCCGCCAGCTCCTGCCTTCTTCTGTTTAAAAGGTTTTTTTTATTCTCTCTGTGGGCTTCACTTTAGTTTCTTCTTGGGTCGAGGAGACTCATTACTTTCCTTCTTGTCTTCTCCAGAATACTATATTCTAGCATCTGGACTGTTTGTCTCAGAGAGGCTGTTTACTCTGCTGCTTACTGTTCCACCATATACCTAGAGTTCCGGCTCCTCTGTTTTAAATGTGTTAAGTTCCCACCAGCCTTATGTGCATTGACTATCCCATCAGGTGGTACAAAATGTTATACAACAGTCATGTATGTATCACTGGTGGTTCAATGCAATAAGAACATGTTAAAATTGTGCATCTGATTAATTTCACTGAACATGGTCTTCAGGTGCATCTGTTTTCCTACAATTGACTCAAATTTATCCTTATGGCAAAGTAATATTCCATTATGTATAAATACCACATTTTCTCTTCCCATTCATCTGTTGATGGGTATATAGTCTGGTTCCATTTAATCTGCTGGTAAAATAAGTGAAACTCTTGGAACACATAGGCACAGGAGCAGAACCTCAATTTTACAAGAATTAGCATCAAGAAGTGGGATTATATCAAATTAAAAATCTTTACAAAGCAAACAGTCAGGTGATTAGACCCTGACAAAAATTTTACACACTAGCCTTATGAACTCAAAAATAAAAGACCCCCTGCTTGGTTACTTTCTCTTTTCTGGGACAAAATACTCAACCTTAGTTAAAGGGAGAGGTTATTTTGTTCACATTTCATTTTATAGTTGGCTGGATCCAAGGAAGAGTGGCATGGCATAGGAAACAGTGCATGGCAGGCAGGAGATAGCAACAACAAGCCTCCCTTTCCCTTTTTACTGCATTTTGGCTACAAGATAATTGGCATGTGTTACTCACACCCAGGTTGGGTGTTCTATCTTTAGAAAGTCCATCCAACCACACCTAGAACCATGATTACCCAATCAGTGGGCTGCTATAGCTGTCCCCCAAGATCCAGTCACTCTCCCAGAAGTCTCACCTGGGAGTACATGGGCTTTGGGGAACATTAGAGATATAAACTAGAACACTTCTCAAATTAATAGAACTAAGCAGAAAGTAACAACTGAATAGATTCTTCTCAGAAATACAAATGGCCACCCATTGATTTTATTGAGAATCCCTTGTACTTGACTGTTTCATTCCCCTTGATGCTTTCAAGATTCTCATTTTGGTCTGTGACAGTTTCCTTTTCATGTGCCTTTGTATGACTTTCTAGGTTTTATCTTCTTGGTGTTTATTAAGCTTTTTGAACTTGTATATTCATGTATTTTTGTCAAGCTGGGATGTTTTCAGCCATCATTTCTGTAGATAATTTCCATGTCTTTTTATTTTGTCTGCTCAACCTCTTGGAACTCTTCATTATGCATATATTGATACACTTGATGACATCTCCCTGATCTTTTAGACACTTCCATTATTTTACCTTTCATTTTCAGTTGATCTACTTTTACATTCACTGGTTTTCTTATACCTTTTTACATCTGCTGTTGAACTCGAGAGTTTTTCCATTCTGTTACTAAACATTTCAGTTCCAAAATTTCTTTTTGTCTCCTGTTTTATAAATTCTCTCATTATTGACAGTACTTATTTGGTGAAACAGCACATAAATTTTCTTTGTATTTTTGTACATGATTGCTTCTGAATTTCCTCTTGAACAGTTTTTATTGGTTTCTTCTTTTCCTATTTGTTGACCTTAGTTTTGTTCTTTGCATGCCTTGTAATTTTTTCATTGCTGAAAACTAAGTGTGTTTCAGTTTGAATGCTAATGTGAGTCACATTTAGAAATCTGAGTTCTGACCCCTGCCTATGATTTGTTTCTGCTGCTTTTTGGAATTGTGAACCACAAATATTCCTTGACTTACAGTGGGATTATGTTTCAGTTAACCTATTATAATATAAAACATCATAAGTCCAATTACTCCTTTGCTTACGTGGTGTTTCTACCAATAAACCCTTCACATAGAATATCATTTGAACCATCAAAGACTATATGTAAGTTAATGAATTGTGACCTCTCAATTCTGTTATAATAGCTTAGGTGGTTAGTGTAGCTTAGTGTTCAAGTAGTGATTTCATTAAAACTCCTAGAAACAGAAAGTAAATAAAAGCCTACCAGTCTTTGCAATTGAGCTTTCTGGGTAATGTTTGGCATGCTTTGAGCCATGGAAAGTTTAGTTATGCCTTAGCCTTCACTTCCTTAGCCACAAAGCCTGATGGTTAGTCAGAGGTGGAAATCTAAGAGACCTTTTTAATCTTTTCTAAAAATATGCTGGCCTTGGGCACGCATGTGATGTTTTAGGTTTCCAGGAATATGTGGAATTATTCAAAGCCTTTGTTTCTCAAAACATCTCATGTTCAAGCCTTTCTTTCCAGCATTTCTAGTTTGTCTGTAGTTTGATGGAACTGTCTTGAGATAAGTGCATTTGTCTTTAAATGTTTTCAGTAAGTGGCTGCCCTCCCCCAACCCCGAAGAAAATTCCATATTAAGTGAAATAGTGGCAGGCCTTTAGGAGGCCACCAGAACAATTAAAGCCAACAATCATAATTATTTCAGGGTAAGGTTCATTCTGTTCACTCCAGGAATATGGACTGCTTCAGCCACTGTTGAACTGGGGAATATGGGATTGGGTCAGGTAATTTAAATATCACAGAGCTCTCAGTTGAGCATCATTCCTATTTGTTTTCCTCAAACAATTTTTTGTTTGCTGGAAACTTTAAAAGTTTTAAGTTTTTGGAGTTCTGATACAGAGGATTCTGGTATTTTTTTGCCAGTGTATTCACTACTGTTGTGAAGGGATAGGGTTTTAAATTCTCTTAATACTCCATTTTCACTGACATCACTCCCAATAAATAATCCATTGTTAACCAGCTGGCAGTGGGGACCATACCTGTCTCCAGACAGCCTTTGTCACCATGGTTCCCAGTATAGAAGTAAGCTATCATTCTCTGAGGTATCCATTATGTGTAACAAAATATGACTACTGTGCTTGAAGGAAGTACTAATTATGTGCTATCCTTTGCAGAATTAATAAAATGTTTTATGCTTCCTGTATGATACTTGAAAAAGGCTGTCATCAATCTGAGAAAGTGTGTTTCTCAAAGGATAGTCTATTCATGTTTGATTTTTTTCTTTGTTTTGTTTTCATGCTTAGAAGTAGCATTCTGTAATGGAAAACTTTTTGAATGGCAGTTTCAGTGATTTACACTATTTATTTTAAAGACTTCATTGAGGGTAATGACATGATAGCTACATCTTACAAGAGAACATTTAGATAGAGAAAGACAGCACCCTGTCAGGTCCTGGTAGTAGCCCAGATCCAAGCTGATTGGGATCTGTACTGCATTCACAGTAGTAAAACAAAGGCATGAATTTAAGTGGCATTTGTACTTAAACCATGCAAAGCGTGAGTTACAGAATGAAGGGAAAAGTGAAAGTAATAATTATTTAACTCATAATTTAGAGCTAGAAAAACAGCAAATATTTAAATGTAAAAATACAGTAATGCTAAAATGGTTCATATTTCAAAAGCTATTAATGATGCTGGCTGATTGATAAGATTATATGGGTAGAATTTTAGAATTAGAAGACTATTAGTTGAACCTTCTTCCCATTACTTCAGGAGTGTGTTGACGAGATTTTATACTCTGGTAGCAAATTACAGTAGTACAAGGGAGATTTTTCTGCCTTATGACTTGAATCACTTCATAAAAAGAACCGAAGACCATGAAATTCTACCTTCACACTGAGCTGTAGTCCCACTTCGTTCATTTATTCAAATTTTCAGACAGAATCTCACTTAGTTCCCCAGGTGGGAATCAAATAGCAATCCTTTTGCCTTAGCCTCCCATTATGCTTGAATTATAGGCATGTGCCACCACCTCCAGGCTCAATGCCTTAACATTATCCTCTGAGTAGCTACATGCTGTTATATATTTTGTATATATGAATATATAAGACTATAAGCACTTCCTTAATATTGTCTTTTTCTTTTCCAAGAGCTGGGGTGGAAAGGAGAATGGATTTGGACTTGCAGAATGTTGCAGAGACTTGCATATGATGGTAAGTAACGCCTTGGGATATATGGCTATCTTTGCCTGAACTGTGGTCTCTTAAGTCTTATTTTATAGTGTATTTATAGTATACAAAGTTGTTAATTGAGACTACTTTGGAGGAGACTGAGATCAATTGAAAGAGCAGACCTTGGGAAGCAGTCTTTTGGCACATGAGCTGTCAGTGCTCTGATAATGCAGATTCTCAGAAATAACAATATATGTTCATATCCAGTTCTTGAGTAGGGAGATAATGCGTCCATTGTGAACACTCGACTTACTAAGCATGATTTAGGGATAGCTGTTTAAAAGCAGGTCTTCTGTTAGAATCATTGAGAACTTTAAAACTATTGTACATTTTTTTCATATTTGCCTCCTTATCTTTCCTCATGGTCAGGTCATGAATTGAGGTCATACTCCCCTCTGTGCTACATTGCTGTGGACCTACAGGGCACAACTGGACTTTTTATAGTTCTGAAACCAGAAGAATTACTCTTATTTGTGAACACAGATGTCTATAAATTAGATCAAGTTCCTTTCTCATCTTACCTGCTGTACTTTCTTTGGTGTTGTTTGTTTGTTTTATACCAGAGATTAAACTCAGGACCTCGCACTTGCCAGTGAGCTAAATTCCAGGACCTTCTTTCTTTGGTATTTTATGAATGAGTCTTGGTAACATGGGAGGTTAATGTTGTCCATGTGAAAGTATTCAGTTTGGAATTTTGAGAACTAAGTTTTTAACTTAAAAAGTCAGTGGATTATGTCTGAACTTCCTTATGAGTGTCAGTGTTACACTTTGCACCTTGGGTACAGTGCTAATATTAGACTAAACTAGAAGAGCCTTGACTGATGTCTATTACCTGTTTGAGTCATAACCTGTCATGCATCTTTGGCTGAGAATGTAGCTCAGTTGGGTTAAGCCTTGCCTAGCAAGGTTGATTCCCAGCCCTGGAAAGAAAGGGATTAAGTCACATATCCTTTATTTACTAAGATTTGGCTTGTGAAATTTTGAAAAATATATATGTACTTTTAAAAGAAAGTAAACATATACATATTACAAAAAGACCATAAAGGGACATACACTAATATCTTCATTCTCAGAGACAACCAATGCCAGTAGTTTCTTTCAAGGAGACAGTGAGTGTGTGTGATCTTAATTTTGTTTGTAACACTGCTTTTCTAGTGTTAAATAGGCTATGTTATCAGGGTCTCGTATATATTGGCTTCTTATGTACCTGCACAGAAAAACATATCATGAGACATTGTATAAAATGGTACAGAAGAAAGTATTATAAAGCTAAACTCATACTTCAAAATATTTCAAAAGAGTGATGATAGACACTAAGATTTCCATAAAAATTTCCCTTTGCATTCTTCAGCTAATACCTAGATCTTGGTATTTTTTCCTCCATCTTTTATTGGATTCCTAGTCATTATTGCTTGACAGACTTGCTTCTCTTCCTGCCCTTCAGAATAGTTACAGTCAAAATTAGTCTTGAAAGAAAGGCTATCTGATAATTTAAAAATAAAAAAGTGGAAACTTTGGGCTCTATCCTGATTCTGTTTTGAACAAATCTCATTTCATGTGAGTCCCGCATTAAGAGAAGGAGTTAAAGGCACTGTCAGTCCTGAATGAATACACTGCTCATTCTACTGTAGTTCTTTTGCCATACTGGCCAGGACTTTGAGAGAACAGTTGGGAGATGTATGTCTACCTTGTCTACAATTACTTGAAGCTCAGTGGCTGTTTAATATTGTTTATATGCAGAAATACCCACCCAGTGCAACTACACTACATTTTGAGTTCTATGCAGATCCAGGGGCCGAGGTCAAAATTGAGAAAAGGGTAAGTAAGTCTTATTCAATAAAGTCTTCAATCTACTATAATTGTGATAGATTTTTATAGAACCTACTCACTTTTAAACAAGGGCATGTTTTCAATTACAAAAGTGCCCTCCAAAGCTTTACCTAGAAGCTTCTCAGGAATAAGTACTGATTACATGCTCACCTCTGATAGGATTGGATCTTAACTTATGTTAAGTCCTACCAAAAAATAAGACCCTTTATGAGACACTGCTTGTGGTTTTTTTTTCCCCTTCGGTCTCATTTTAGAATTCCAGCATAGAGTATAATAGTCTTGGATAGTAATGTCTCAGGTTTCTTAAGCTAATCTGCAAAAGTCATATAATAATGTTGCATATAGGCTCCTTCTTAAATATTTGATTGTTGTGTATTTCTTGAGGAAGTACTAACATTTATTTTTGTTTAAGAATAGCCTAATGAATAAAATCCTTATTCTTTTATGATTTAGCAATCCAAATACTTTACTGTAGAATGTCCAAAAATAGTATATATTTTTCATTAATTTTTATAAGATAATAGCAATTCTTGTCATTTACTTAGTATAAGAAACAACTGGGTGAAATGACACTTGCCAGAGTGCTGCACATGGCAATCTGCTAAGTGGTTTAAAAATAATCTTTCTAGATTAACGCTTGATTAATTCTGCTGGATTATTGCTTATATATACTGTTGCATATTCAGACAGAAACCATTTTCATGATGTCAGCCTGCTGTGATGACTGATACTGTGGAGATAAATCACTCAGTATTTAAAAAGGAACAAAGAAAAATATGAAAGGTGCCTGACAACATACGACAATTAATGACACAAGTTTCCAAAATGCTTTTCTATCTCTAAGTAAAATGGATATTTTAGAGGACTCTAAAGTTACCTTGATTTTGTTTTAAGAGCATTCAGTTAGTCTTCAACTCAGGATGAGATACTAGTTTTCAGGCCGTTCTTACAGCCTATGGCAGGGGAATATAGGGTGTTCCAAGACTTCTGACAGCTCTTATCTTTTTTCAGACAACTAGTAATACACTACATTATATTCATATAGAACAACTTGACAAGGTAAGAGGGATCTTTTGACACTTGATAGTTTCTTAATGTTTGGTTAATGTTTCCTTACTAAGCATATTTTTTTTCCTAACATAGATTTCAGAAAGCCCTTCTGAAATCATGGAATCTCTTACCAAAATGTACAACATTCCTAAGGATAAGCAGGTATGATGTGTCTAAAAAATATTTTAATTATTTGTCTCTTTACAGCTTGTTTTGTTGTTGTTGTTTTTGTTTCTTGCTTTTGGGGGGATTGTTTGATTTTTGGTTGTTTTGTTTTGTTTGAGACAGGGTCTTGCTATGTAGTTCAGGCTGGCTTTAAACTCACTATATAACCCAGGTTGGCCTGAAACCTCAGCAGTCCTCCTGCCCCAGCCTCAAAAGTGCTGGGATTATTGGCTTATATCCCCATGCCTGGCAGCTTTTGTTTTCATAGTGATGAAAACTAGTTATCTAATGATCTCTACCATTTTCTTTGCTTCCTTTCCTTCTTAGGAAATAGTATAATGTTTATACAAATAGATTAACGATATTTGCTGGAGAGGGAGACTACATAGCAGAAGTCATTTCAGCTTTAGAGACCTTGGGCAAATTAGCCTCTCTGAGCCTTTAATATCCTCATCTTTATAAGGACAACACTGAATAATCTGTCCTTCTGAGACTTTGAGAAAAATGTAAACTGCTGGCTCATTATGGTATCTAATGAGTAGTACTTTTTTCAGTAATTTGGGTATTTAGGAGAAAATATTTTTTTCTGATCTTTTTGGCAATGATCAGATTTAACAGGCTATTGATTAAGAGCTAATCTTTGTCTATCAGTTATAGTGATAGTTTTTGGTTTACTTTTGAATATTAAACTTGCAGGTGTCCCTCTTTTGTAATTTCATTTTGTCAGCTAATATCAGAGAGAAACCACTGGGTTTGCTACCTTTGCATATAGTAACAGTAAACCATTTTAGATAGGAGCCCTAAAGGTAAGTATTGACTCCAGAAAAAATACTCACTTTTTCCAGTTATTTCCTAATAAAGATCTTGTCTTTATACAGATGCTGTTATTTACACACATACGACTGGCCCATGGCTTTTCTAATCACAGGAAGCGATTGCAAGCTGTTCAGGCCAGACTGCATGCAATATCTATATTAGGTAAGAGAGCACTACAATTAACAGATCATAATTAGGCATAAAGAAGTTAGTTTCCTTTGAATTCCACCCATCTTTGTTGCTATGAAGCTTATTAGTTACCAAGGTAGCAACTTAAAATTGTGTAACTGCCAGCATTCCCAGTTTTCGCTAGTCATTAGTTGTTCATTATTCTCAAGCTCTTAACTATTGTACCAGTAAAATTACACGATCCTTATTGACATGTCATGAGGTTAGTCACTGCTTTTGTTTTTTAATGACGTACACATAGTTGTTTTCCAGTGATTCTTACCCTTTCTTTTGCTATTTTGTCTTCTTTCTCTCCCATCTTTCTGGAGTATACATTTTTTAAAGTCTGAAAATACTAAGTGGTCTATATTGCACACTTAAGTTCTACTTTGTAGAGAGCGGAAAGCGCACAGTTTGGGATCAGTCTTGGGCTCTCTGATTATATAGATTACATATTAGCCACATGTTTATCACCTCTATTTTAGTTTCTTTATTTTATGTTGGGACAAAATTTATAGTGATCTAAGAATTAAAAGAAAAACCTATTTAGCTGGCTAACACAGACCAGGCACATAGAAGGTATAGAGTGGTAAGCTGCTACTGTTACTACCTACCTCGTATGAGATGTTTTTTTTTTTTGTCTTTTTGAGACAGGGTCTCACTATGCAGTTTGGACTGGCCTTGAGCTCACTTTGTAGCCCAGGCTGGTCTCGAACTCGCAACGATCCTCCTGCCTCAGCCTCCCGAGTGCTGGGATTACAGGTGTGAGCCACCACACCTGGCTGATATGTTCTTATTTATTTGTTTGTTCTTAATGTGTGTGCATAGTACCAGGCGTTGAACCCAGGGCCTCCACACTAAGGTATATCCTCAGCCCTCTTTTTCATTTTTTGTTTTGAGACAAGGTCTCACTAAATGCCAAGGCTGTGTTCAAACATGTGAACCTCAAAGTTCCGGAGAGCTGGCATTACAGGCATGTGCCACCATACTTGCCTTTGTATGCTCATTTTAAGCTCTATATTCCTTGCTACTGTATTCCTTCTGTTTTATTTGTACTCATGTCTAGCATAAGTTTTGGCATGCAGTAGTATATGTTTGTTGAAAATATAAATTAAGATGCTCAAATCCCATTTATATTACCTCAATATGGAAATAATTAAAAGTTGATTATTTGCTTTCTAGCTGAGCATGGCAGCACATGCCTATAAACACAGCACTTTAGGAAGCTGGGGCAAGAGGATTGTAAGTTCATTCCCAGCCTGGGCAACTTAGTGACTTAGAACCTATCTCAAAATAAAAAGGGAACTGGGTATGTGACTTGATCCAAAGACCCTGGTTTCAATCCTTAGTACTGCCCCTTGCAAAAAAGGATTATTTGCATTCTTAAATTTTACTACAATTTAAAAAATTACACCCAAGTTCTTCCTTAGTCTGGGAAGTCCATAAATTCTCTTTAGAGTATGTTTATAGTGAATGTGTATGTCCAGGGCATAGCAAAATTGTATCAAATAGTGATGCTGCCAAAAAATTAAGTCTTCATTCTCTTTTCATACTTTCGTCCTCTAAAATTCTTGAGGAGGCCAGTGATATTTTAATAGTGAAATCTAAATTGGGTTAGTATTTAGAGTTTATTACTGTATTTGATTAGTTCATTTAGAATTCAGTGGTTCTGCCCTCCCATACTGCTTGAAAGGGAATTCTTTCCTAGATTCTTTAGATTGAGTTTCTCTAGGCAGTGGCTTACCCATGGCCTTCTTACCTAAAGTGTTTGTTTCTTTTGTAGTATATTCCAATGCCTTGCAGGAATCCGCAAACAGTATCTTGTATAATGGCTTAATAGAGGAGTTGGTGGATGTCCTTCAGATAACCGATAAGCAACTTATGGTAAGTATTAATAATTTTCCCCAAGCACCAAGCTGATACCTATGTACCCTTTTGCTTTTCCCATGGTGTTAGAACCATAAAATGGAAACTTGGCCCTTTTATTTGTTTTACTTTGGACATTAAACCTCAAAATAATGCAATATTTTCAGTGTCACTCCTAACAAACTTCCATCTCCCCAAGCATCTCTGCATAACAGCAGAATAACTTAAATTTTGTGCTGAGGATATTATCACCTTGATTCAAGTATTGTACATGTCTTACATTCTGTGTTTACCTTATCCTCACAGGAGATAAAAGCTGCTTCTTTAAGAACATTAACATCAATTGTCCATTTGGAGAGAACTCCCAAACTCAGCAGTATTATTGACTGTACTGGAACTGCCTCCTACCATGGATTTTTGCCTGTACTTGTACGAAACTGTATCCAGGCCATGATTGGTAAGTATTAATGGCAGTTATCTCAGGCAGAAAGGGGATCCTGCATGTTCTTGTTGCTGTTGTTGTGATTTTTGTATTAATAGTGATTATCCCAGGCAGAACAGAGAACCTGTCTATTGTTATTTTGGGGTTTTGGGATTTTTTGTTTTGTCTTTTAACATCCTTCTAGTTTATCATCAACTTCTGAGTTTACTTTCTTCCTATTCCAATCTCTGTCATAGATCCTTCCATGGATCCATATCCTCACCAGTTTGCCACTGCTCTCTTCTCCTTTTTATACCATCTGGCCAGCTATGATGCTGGTGGTGAAGCTTTGGTCTCCTGCGGAATGATGGAAGCCTTACTGAAGGTGCTTTACTGGATTTTTATTTTAAACATACATTTATGGGGAAGAGAGAGTACATAATTTCAAGCTCGATATGTTACACGGTGACTATAGATAAAATAAGAAAAGTTACATTTAAAATTTTTCTACTTTGGCCTTCTGGTTATTTTATTAACAGCTTCTAAAAGCAGCTATCACCTATAATTGATTTGTTATAGTCCAGCACAGTGTGATAGTCAGGAAGCTCTTTGTATTTGTCAAGGTATATCTGTATGTTAGCGTGTGATGTTAGATACGAAAATCCCTTGGAGAAAGTGAGTCCTTGAAATCCTGAACCTATCACTAGCAAAGTACAAAATATTCAGACACTTTTACTTTCCTGTATTGTGTTGACTCATTAGGGTCCAAGCTGTATGTTTACGGAGGAACAGTTTTTAAAGCTTTCTTTTTCAGTTAATTGTTTTTGCCTCACTTTCTGTCCTTGATAGGTCATAAAGTTTCTTGGTGATGAACAGGACCAGATAACATTTGTCACCAGAGCAGTCAGAGTGGTTGACCTCATCACCAACCTGGACATGGCAGCTTTTCAATCCCATAGTGGACTTTCTATCTTCATTTATAGACTTGAGGTATTGTTATCCAAGGAGCACTTTGAGTAGGGGTTTCCATTTTGTTTTGTTTTGGCAGTACTGGAATTGAACTCTGGACTTTCATACTCAGGTATATTCTCGATCCTGTAATGTTTTGAGACAAGATCTCACTTAATCACTTAATTACTCAGGCTGGGCTTAAACTTGGAATTGCCCTGGCTCAATCTTCCAAAGTGCCTAGATTACAAGTTATGCACCACCATGCCCAATGACTTGCACACATTTTTGTACTCATATACTGACTGAAAGCTAAACTTCAGAACTGTTGTAATAACTCTTCTTTTTGTAGAAACCAATTTTGTAATCTGTAATTGTTCTAATCCCTTAAATACATGGAGAATTTCCTTACTATTTTTATCTTGGTCATAGCATGAAGTTGATTTGTGCAGGAAAGAATGTCCATTTGTAATCAAGCCAAAGATCCAGAGACCCAGTACCACTCAAGAAGGAGAAGAAATGGAAACTGATATGGAGGGTAATTAACAGTTACTTTGTTAATATTTATGTGCTTAGGATTTTCCTGTTATCATTCCCTAACCTTAATTCTTCCTCATAAATTACTATGTACACAACTCACTTGAAAATGTATTTTCTGCAACCAGGTTTTTTTTGTGCATAAATGATTTCAAAAATTGTTTTTCACAAGGAGAATCAGAAAAGAAAGGTACAAGTTCTTAGGACTATAGCTGGGAAGTAAAACACATGATAAACCATAGTAGACCCTACAGTCATTGATGCTAACCTGTTTTATTTCATCACTTAATAATTCTTGTTTCCTGCATTGTTCTATCATTCCTACCAAAAATGTAAGCTGTGGTATTAACGTCTTTTTATTGCTACATTGCCTCATAAATTCTATGTTTAATATGTGCTGGTTAAAGACATGGAGGATGTACTCTTAAATAGAACTTTTTTGAGAAGGGGCAAGAAAGGTCAAAATGTTATTGGGTAGTGAATAAATTAAAAATTATAAAATCAGAAAAAAGGCTAGCTATTTTTAGTAAGTGCATCTTTTTTAAATGCCCCAATCTTTGCCTAATTCATAGTTCATAAGAGTGCCAAAAAGAGAAACTATTCCCAATACAGATTTCTTAAAGTTAATTTTTTCTAAGTGACCTATGGTGTTATTATACATATTATCATGCTTATAACAAAGGTATTAAATGCTTTTTATCTTGACAATAAATATTAACATGTTGCTATTCCGTTTTTTATCTGACTTTCTTTGTCAGTATTTATCTATGCATATTGTTTTCCCAAGGTAGCCCTTTGCCTAGTTTTTTTATAGTCTGATGTAAACAAGTTGGTGTTAAAGTTCATAAGTGAGATTCCAAAAGTGTTGAGTAAAATGTGACATTTACTAATATATTATAAATGACTGTTTAAAGGCTCATTGTTCATTATAGATCAGTTTTTATCAAAACTTAGTAAACTCAAGGATAAAAATCCTTGCTAAAGATTCAAACCCTATTTATTTAAGATGCTTGATTCTCTAAGTTTGCACTGGAGACCAGGAAATCTATGTTTATTTAACCATTCAGTTCATTCTGATGTACTTTAGTTTCTATATTCAATGAAAAAGAGGTTATACAATTAGTGTATGAAATGCCATAAAATTGGCATTTCAGGTATATAGAGGAACATGCATGTAAATTTGTATATGTGTGAAAGAAAATTTGAAGAAATTGTTTCAGAATGCAAACTGTGGCTTATCACTAATGGAGCTTTTACTATGTTCTATACAGTGTAACAAATGGTTGTCTTTTGATTAATCTATTCATGTGTACAAAACAAAATTAATGCTAATCTTCTACCCCCCCATATGAAAACCAGTTAGGTGTGATTATTTCTAGATTTTCTTATGTTCTTTCCATGTTCATATACATAAATGTGAAGAGCATGAAGATCACATTATAAATACACTGTTTGACTTGCATTATTCATTCAAACTATTGAAGGCACCCTTCCATGGCAGTATATACTCAGTGATTATGTTTTCATGACCTTTATTATTTTCCTTTTAAAAAGTTCTACTTTCTCTCGGCTACTGACCATTATGTGAGATTGCATATGTTACTTACAACTACCACTCATCTGATGAGTGAGAAATGCTGGCAAACTTTATTTACCAGATTATTTCCAATTTGTGTATTTTGCGAACCAAGTGAGGTTAAAATACATCTTTCTATTTATATGTGATAAAGTTATATTTTCATTTTGGGTTCCACCAAAGATGAGTTGTTTGTCCATGTGAGTGGCTGAGAGGAATTCTGTGACTGCTGTTACCTTTACTTCACCTGTAGTTAGTTAGTTTGTTTGTTTGTTTGTTTCTTTCTTTCTTTCTCTCTTTCTTTCTTTCTTTTTTTGTACTGGGGATCAAACTCATAACTGCATGCTTGCATAGTAGGTGCTTATGCTGCTGAGCTAAATCCCCAGCCCCTACATTTTCCTTTTGGAGTTCAGTGTTATAATCCTTTATAAAGTACAGGCTGGCCTTGAACTCACTGTGTAACTGAAGCTGGCCTCAAATTTGCAGAAGTCCTCCTGCCTCAGCTTCCTGAGTGCTGACATTACAAGTATGTGTCACCACACCCAGTTTATTTTAATATTTTGTCATTCGTGATACCTCAGTGGAAGAAACTTTCTCACATCTTTTTATTGGACTCCTTTTTCCTAATTTCTTTCTTTATCATATCTTGTGCTTCAGTTGCAGATGTGACTATGGAAAGCAGTCCAGGCTCATCTATGTCTGTGGAGCATCGGCTGGATGTTGAATTAAGAGCATCAAGTTCCAACAGCAGCACTAGCATCTCTGGCCCTGGACCTGGAACCCGCCCGGGACCTGGACCTGGACCTGGAACTGGACCTGGACCTGGACCTGGACCTGGACCCGGACCTGGACCTGGACCTGGACCTGGACCTGGATCTGGACCAGGCCCTGGTCCTCGTCCTGGTGCGTAGATATATAGAAACAGTCTTTCAGCGACTGATTTAATAAGTGGTGAAGAAAAGCTTTAGGAAGAGCTTAGTGGTCCATTTGTGGAGTTTAGCTTCCTAGGACTATGCATGTTATGTCACCTTTTTGGTGTTCTGTTGTTTTATATTAGTATGTGTTTAGCATTTTAGTTTTCTAACATTTCATACACTAATTATCAGAGTCATCCACATTGGAAGCCAGATAATCCAAAAGAGGTGATTCAGAGAGTTTCAATCTTTATTTTGTAATTTTTTTAAACTTTAGACTTCTGTTTTTCCAACAGATTTCATTTTAAAAATCTGCTAGGTTTGTTATAGTTGATATAGGTCTCAACATTTTTATGTGCCTGTTCATTGTGGTTTAATGGTAAACTCAGCATAATTCTCTTCACTTTCTCCTTTGCCAGGAGTTCAGTGTATTCCACAACGAGCAGCACTTCTCAAATCCATGTTGAATTTCCTCAAGAAAGCCATTCAAGATCCTGCTTTCTCAGATGGCATACGACATGGTATTGTCTTTTTTTTTGCAAGATATTTATCCTTTCATACTGTTTGTCCCTTCATATACTGCTCTCATACCTACTCTTCTTTTACAAAGCCAGCTTGGGAAATGTGAAGCCTTTTTGAAAAAACTTTTAATTGCATGGTATCACTTTTCTTGGAGCTCTGAGGGTTACTATTTTTGTAATGATTCACATATAGACCCTTTTATCCATCTTTCTATTTCTTTCTTATGACTTCTCTACCCATTCCCCCACTCTCTCTGTCTTGTCCCTTGGACTTACTGTTAGAAAGTATGATAGTATCTTCAAAGAGTAATAAAATGTAAGGACATGATGAGTAGAAACCATTAGATGGAAGTCAATACAGAATTTGTTTAACTTAATGTAGCATTTTGTTCCATTGTCTCCACTCCTTATACTACATCCAGACTGTTCACATCCTTTTTAATGTCTACTTTTCTCTTAGTTATGGATGGTTCTCTGCCTACCTCCCTGAAACACATCATCAGTAATGCAGAATACTATGGCCCATCACTCTTCCTCTTAGGTAAGCAGGCTTGAGAGTTGGGTTACACCAGACTAGAATAACCTGGCTGAGGTCTCTATATTTTATATACTTGTAGGATTTTACAGCCCACATTATTAGTCTACAATGAGATAATGCATGTGTCTTATTGGTGGTGAAATAAAGAGTGGTTCCATTTCCAAAATCTTTTTATTGAATGCTACCCTTTTAAAAAACCATTATATTTTGAATAAGTTGTAATAAAAAGTTATATTGTACATTTGGGTTATTTATGTTATAATTATACTTTAAATGTGATTAAAATATTTTATTCAATGTTAAGTACCTAATACTGGTAGGAAAAATCAATGGGAACAGTTACATTCTCAGAATTGAATCCACATTCCTTAGGTGATTCCCTTTAAGGTGCAATATATTGTAGACCAACATATAAAATACTATTTTATACCATAAAAAAAACAGTTTTAGGGACTTTATTTTTAACATTGGCATTGCTCTGTGGGTTCATGTTATTAAAACCTGATTTTTAACTAATAGGTATTTACTGAGTCATGTCCATTTTTGGAACTCTGTCCTAAATAAGCTAGTCTTTTAATCTACAAGTAGACAGTTTCACTTCTTTATCCTTTTTGTCTTAGTTACATTCTCATTGCTGGGACAAAATATCTGACACCCAGAAGTTGAAGGAGAAAATGTTTGTAGAAGTTCAGTCCATAGTCAGCTGGCTCCAAGACAGGGTGGCATCGTAGAAGAGACATTTTATATCATTGCAGAAAGGTAGCTAGATCAGAGGAAAAGGGGGCCATACCCACAGTTGCCATACCCACAGTTGCTCACCTCTACCCACCAAGTTTCACTGCCTATCCATAAACCTATCAGTGTATTGATGACCCACACACCCATGATCCAGTCATTTCTCAAAATCCTCACCTATGAGTGCATGAGGCTTTGGGGCAGAAATCTTAAATAAAACCTATAACATCATCTTACTGCATAGGCAAAGATTTCTGGCATACATTGAATAGAGGTGGAGAGAATGGGCCTCTTTGCTTTGTTCCTATGAATTTAGCAGGAAAAATATTAAAAATTTCACCACTGAGTATGAGGTTAGCAGAAGCTATATTGGTTTTACTTTTTCTTATCAAGTTGAGAGAGTTCCTTTGTATTGTACCAATGCCACTAGGACTTTAAACTCCTCAAAGGTTACATTCATATATAGGTAGTAAAGTCTATAGTCAGATACATGAAAGGTGGCATTCCTTGTGAAAATGTCCTGACAGAAAGGTGAATGCCTGGGTGCTTTTGTTTATATGTATTTGTTTTAAAAGGGACATTTGAAAGAGGCAGCAAAAGGATAAATGTACTGTGCAATGGGGATGGGGTTCAGATGCAGCCTATCAGAATGATAAAGGAAACAACTACATACTGGTAGCAAATGACATTTACAGGACTAAATCAAATAACATTGGAGGTCCACATTTCTTTCCTGTGATCTTAATTCATATTTGTTGTTTGAATTATCACAGATTTCCTATAAATGAACTTATACTTGAAAGAAAGCAGAATTGAAAGACAATCCAAAATGATTGGACTAGCAATTGTTACTTTAGCTCCTTAAATGATAGTGTAGTCTTTTACCCCAGTCAGAAGGATAGGCCACGAAATGAAATCAGTGGGGATTTAAGAATCCCCTGGTATATTTTATTGATATAATTGGTTGTGTTACTTGTTGGCTTGCTTAACTACTTTACCTTTACTCTGTTATTCCCTTTAAAGTACAGGCTCTACCTTGAGATGCTAGTAGATAGTTTAATGCCAGGCTGTTATCAGCCACCATAGCAACTAGATTGCTTTGCTGAGAATCAAGATACTTGATTTATGTGGTGTGCCAGAAATTATGACATTGTCTTACTGTAACCTCTATGATTTGAGTTTGTGTTTGTTACAAAATTAAAGGTACCTAAAAATGTGCCCATTGTTCTTGAGATGGTGGTGAGGCCCAGTATAATAATAACATGGTCTAGTGTTCCTTTTCCTGGCAGAACTTGATGAAACAGCTAGGATTTCTGGTTGCATCTAAGGTATTCTAGGTTCTAAATGCACATAGGAACCAGGTCTGCTTGTATAAGTTTCAAGGAAAGAAGTTAGTTAAAAATACTCTGTGTGTCCCTGCTAAGGAATTGTAACTTAGGAGTTTCTAATTGGTGTATTTGTATCAGGACAGATATTCTCAACCACAGAACATCACTAAATGT
Organism: Hydrochoerus hydrochaeris; assembly: GCA_004027455.1. Classification (NCBI taxonomy): domain Eukaryota; kingdom Metazoa; phylum Chordata; class Mammalia; order Rodentia; family Hydrochaeridae; genus Hydrochoerus; species Hydrochoerus hydrochaeris. The sequence continues at coordinate 134,144 of PVLA01002230.1, read as the reverse complement.
ATATCAATTGGTGTATGAGTCTGAATGGCACTCAATCCACAAAGGAGAAATTAATGAGGAATCATGCAGTGAGGTCACAGTGACCTGCTGTGAAAATTTCATGCTAGAACCCACCAAATAAAAATTCTAATTCCTGTCCCTCATACCCAAACCCTAGCCCTTTCATTCCACTTTTATACTTAACCTTTATCCCCTTTTCTGTGTCTTCTTTAACCTCCCCAATTGGCCTTTTTTCTTTGTTCAGGTCTGCATTCCCTGTTTCTATCCTAGCTGATGTTAGTGCCATCATGTTTATTATTATCGGCCTCACCAAAGAGATTGACAGGTAATCAATATACATATTGAAGACCTCGAAGGGGGCAAGACTCAGATGTAAAAATAGTTACCTCGGACAGGGTAGGGTACCTGTTAATGTTGATGGAGGTTTAGTGTTCAGGTGACGTTCTTTGTCACTGTTACATGCATATCTTAGCAGATTGAAGAAGATAGATGTGGATATTGTTTTAAGACATAGTAGTGCCAAAAATGTGGGTTGCCTAAGAAGGGGAAGTCAAGTGGGACATGAGATGAGTGATCTGGGATAGTGTCTTAGCTACTTTCTCATTCTTGTGACAAAATTTCCAGCACTCACAAGTTAAAGGATGAGAGGTTTATTTTGGCTCCCAGTTTGTAGAGATTTAATTCCATAGTCAGCTGTTTTACAAGTGAGGGCAGCGTGACATAGGAGAAACTGTTCAAATGTGCCTTTTTTGTAACAAAGACACAATGCCCAGCTCCTACAAATTAAAGAAAGAGATTTATTTTGGGTCATAATTTGTAGAGGTTCATAGATTGTTGGTTCAAATGCAGGGCATCATGACAGAGGAGGAGGCTTGTTTATGACATGGCGGAAAAGAAGAGGAGCAGAGATCAAGGGAGGAGAAATATGTAGCTTTCTAGGCCACACCCACAGTGACCCAGTTACTTCCCACCATGTGTCGCCTCCCAATATCACACTCAGCTGTAAATCCATCAGTATACTGATCCACTATACTGTACTGTGCCATCCAGTATGTTTATGGGTATCACATGCCCATTATCCAGTTGCCTCCCAGAAGACCCACCTGTGAGCACGAGGCTGCAGGATTTGAGGGGGACACATACAAATATAGCAGGTAGTTAAAATATAAACTTAGTATAGAGGGTAGGACTATCAGTTGTGCTAAAGTCATGTGATGCATTGGTATGATTGGTTGATTGGAATCCTTAGCTAGCTTTAAAATCTTGGTGCAACATTTCATAATTTTGATAAGTTATTAGAACAGTGTCTGAAGATCATTATCCCTTTGCCTGTAAGAGTGATAGAACAGTTTCTTATGGGGAAATTTTGGAAATACATAGTCAAAGACTGCATACAAAGAAGCCTAGGAAGTTTGACACTGAGTGGGGGTACTGGAATCTCAGGCTCAGGCCTTGTGCCAAATGAGGTATGGGCAAACAAACCAGAGCTAGAATATTACGCAGTGGCATTTTCAAGTCTGTATCTAGGATTTGTCATGCTGGAGGTGCCATTTTATTGTGAGAATCATGAAGAAGCCATCCTCGAATCTAGTGACAACCCATTCAGTGTCTCTGTAATCAGATAGATGCAGAACTAACATAAGATACTATATTTTAAAATGTTAATACTGTGAACCTACTTTAAGACCTAAGTTTTTTCTTTTGAAGAACCATTTTTAGGTTTGGAACCAGCCAAGTAACCAAAACCTGTATTACATGGAAAAAAGAAGCTGCATTTAGCATGCCTTATGGCATATACAGAACAGTTGTAGAGAGTGGCAACTCTATTTTCGTTTGTTTGTTTGTTTGTTTGAGGCAGGGTTTTGCTATATAGTGCAAGCTGCCCTTGAATTTGGTTATGTGGCTCAGGCTGGCCTGAAATTCATGATGATCCTCCTGCTTCAGCCTCCCAGGTGCTAGGATTATAGGTGTGAGCCACCGTGACTGGGAGCCCTAATTTTCACTGGGTCCATTCTCTTTTCCACTCTCAATCTAGGCTCTAGTGTACCATGGATTCCACCAGAATCAAAATGGGGAAGTGTCATTTAAGTAAAGGAGATTCTGTTTCTCCATTGTAGACTTGTAGATGGCAAACATCCCCTTTTGTGACCAGAAAGGGCAAAAATGAAATCTTAGTTATATATTGTTAGTGGTTCCTACACCTCAAAGATTGAGAGTTTATAATAAGGAAGCAGGCAAAAGAGTGACCCACTTAGGAAACCATTTTCCAATTAGCAGGGTTAAAAGGGCCTTCTTAACCAGGCCAGTATGTCTGTACTAGGCCAACTATCTGTGGATGATAAGAAAACTAAGAATAAGGTTTTTTTGTTAGCAACCAGTCATTTTCATAGAATTATAATTTATGACAGTATACTGGGGTACTGGTCTAGTAATATTTATTTGCTAATAAGAGAAAGTATATTAAGTCATTAGGAAATTTCTGTTGTTAGTGATACCAGTGGTAGGACAGGGCTCAATGATCACATTTCAAAGATGGAGTTTGGATACAGGTCTAATGGCACATGGGGATGCAATTGACACATAGCTCAAAATTTAAGGGCCCAGAGTCTGTGGTGAACAGGATTGTCAGTAGTAGGCTCCTGAAGTCTAAGCAGCAGTATATTCTCAGCATGAAGGGCCCTGCAGTGGTGATCCTGAATATAACTATTCTGCGCTTATCAGAAAAAATAAAAGCATGAAGCTATCAGCCAGGAGCCTATGGAACTATGAACAATAGATATATGTATACTAAGGTTTCTTCCAATGCAAAATGACTGCCATCAGCTCTCTAGTCCCTTGAGTACTATGCTTTATTTTGAATGATCTGGATATAGGGTGGAAGGCAGCAGCTTTTCATTTATACCCCATCACATGTAATTGGTGGTATTCATAAAATACAAATTCCCTTTCTACTATATATCCTACTTATCAAAGGTATGGCCCTGCTTTTATGTCCAACTAAATTACCTAAAACCTTTTGAAAACATAGGTCACCAAGGTTACTCTCAAGACAAAAGCCTAAGATTCTAAATTCCTATTTTCTAATTTGGGCCTTTGGCTATAATTAATGTTGTTGGCTTCACACATCTTAAAGTATTTTTTCAAACATTTAATCTAGCTGTTTTCAGCAGAATGATTTGGTTTTATTTGAGTTTTTTTTAGTTAAGGTAATGTGTTTTTATTTTAAATCAGTAACACTATACATCGTCATTTTTCTTAGAATCTCTATGATTTGATCCTATAGTCCTTTATGTTAACAGTTTTGCCATTTTTATGGTCTACATTCTAGATTTTCTTATTCTTTTGTTTTTATTGATGATCCTTTTTTTTTTACTTTTAAACCTTTTTATTTTTTCTGATAGACAATGCAGAATAAGACCTTCAACCCGCCTTCAGCTTTACACATATCTTTTTTCCCCCCATTTTTAGTGACTCTTAACTTGTCACCTTCCTTGATAATTTTTAAAATATTAACACTTTTTTTCAGGATTGGTGCATGTTTCTCCATCCCATTCTAATGCTGTATATTGTAAATAACTCATGTTGTCAGGCCACTTATTCTTTTAATAGGGAATTTGCATTTTGTCTCTGGAATATCTATGACATTTTTCTCTTTACTTTTCTCACAAATACTATTAGGATATATTTAGTTCTACTTTTTGTTGTTCTCACATAACAGAACTGAGGGCTTTTTAAAAATCCAAATACATTTTTTAACCTGTAGGTTCTCTTCTAGAAACCCTATTGTATAGGGAATAGACCTGCAATAGTTATCTTTTTCCCCTTCTTAACTCAGTTGTTTCTATCTAGGGCTGATTGCTTCGTACACGTGTCTACCTTTTAATTTTAATGCTAATTTTTGATCATCTATTGATGTTTTTGAAGAGAATGTAAGCCAGGCACGGTGGTGTATACCTGTAATTCTAGCACTCAAGAAGGCTGAAGAAAGAGGATCACCGCCAGTTCAAGGCTGGCATGGGCTCCATCGTTCAAAGCCAGCCTTTTGGACTATATAGCGAGATCCTGCTCAAAAAAATAAAATGAGTAAAGAGAGTATAGTGTTCCCATTTGGCAGCATTGTGACAATAATTATAGTTGGAATTTTTAATAACAGATTGTATGTGTTAGTAAGCTCTAATAGTAGAATACTAATTTTAGTTCACCTCTATTCTAGTTTTATTAACTTGTAGCATTTCATACATTTGTATAAATATAAGTGAAAGGAAAGGTGTTTTACATACTAAGAAAAATCCAAAAACAGACTTTAAGACAAAGCCAACCAAGAATCCCAAATGCCTTGTAGGTCCCCATTTTATTTATGTTGGGGATAGTAAGACCAGCTTGAGGGGAAAATCGTCTGATTTCTTTTAGGACTGAGGAATCACCATTAAAAGTTTGTTTTTTACATGGTTTGTGGGTTTTATGTGTTTGCATCTGTTTTGTCCAGTTTTTAAAATCTTTGGTGGTGATATTGCACTGTTCAAACTAGTCAGGTGAATATATAATTTAATGACTTTTACAGTACTGCTGGTAGTTTAAAATTACTGAATAACCTTTTGACAACATCCTTTGTCCATAATTTTGCATCAGCAAACCTACATGTTTGACATTTTTTCCTGCTTCAGCAGTTAGACAAGAATGCATATTTAGATTTACCAGTGTTTGTTGTACAGGACAAGTTTATGTACATGGAAATGAATGTATATTGTATAATACTATGCAGCTATTCAAAAATGAATGCATTGTAGTTACTGAGGAGAATGTCTATATTTCAGTTGAAAACAAAACAAAGTATATAATATAACCTTTGTTTAAAAATAATGCTTATAAAAATCTTGAAGTGTAGGCACTTAATTCTTAATATAGTAATGAATCTAATGAGTGGTATTAGTGATTTTCTTAGTAAACAAAAGTGTTTAAATTGTTACACACTGAGCAAGGCTTTTGATGCATTACTTTTAATTCCTATTAGGAATCTCTCAGTTCTGTATTGTTTTTTTTCTCTTCTTTTTTTAGCTACTGAAGTGGTGACTGTGTTTGTATTTCAAGAACCATCGTTGCTCTCCTCACTTCAGGACAATGGGTTAACAGATGTCATGCTGCACGCACTGCTTATCAAAGATGTGAGTTCTATTTGCTGTTCTATAAAGAACGTACAGTGTATATATCACTCAGACACTCATGCTTAAAGGCAGTCTTAATGCTTGAAAAATCCTAATCCTAAGTCCCTTTTGTATATATATGTGTCAAGTCTAATTAAGAACTTACAGTGAAATTCCCCCTGTGATAAAGCTCTGCTTAGATGTTCCTAGCATCTATGCCTGTACTCTTGAGGTGTATTGAAATTCACTTTTTCTTTAGGTGCCTGCTACGCGTGAAGTCCTTGGGTCCCTCCCAAATGTATTTAGTGCTCTCTGCTTGAATGCCCGGGGTCTTCAGTCTTTTGTTCAATGTCAGCCATTTGAACGTCTCTTCAAAGTTCTTCTGTCTCCAGATTACCTCCCAGCCATGCGGAGGAGGAGGAGTTCTGATCCCCTTGGTGAGTTTGTAAGGTTTATTTTGCAGTAAGAAGTTGGTCATTTGGAAGGTAAGCCTTTTTTGACTAAACTTTGTTTTTCTGTGCAGATTGCACTAACCTTAATAGAGATTGTCACCATACACTCTTACATATGGGAAGATTGTATACCTAAAATATCTGCATACTTCTGAATAGTTTGCTTTAACATTGTCATTGTGCTGTTAAGAAACAGGTAATAGGGAGCAGCAGTATATTTCTAGGTCCATCTTATGGTATATAACAATGAAAATATGGGGCCCAACATGTTGATTCTGATAATATATTGTTCTAATATTCAAGTGTCTTATAGTGACAGATGAATAGACTTTCTTGTCTGTTTACTTGTGAACAGATCACTGAGGAGCTAGGAAGTAGGGCTCCAGAAAAGTTTCCATTTTCAAAAGTGTCCTCTGTTATTCCAGAGGCTGAGGCAGGAGAATCACTTGAGTCCTGGAGTTTGAGCCTGGCTTGAGTAACATTGTGAGACTCTTTCTTAAAAATGGAAGAAAAATCTACCGTGTACTTTTTGCCAGCACTGTAGCATTTTAGTCACTATCATTATTTATTGAGACAGCTGGAGGGTTATTAATGGTGTATGGTACTTTCGTTCATTATCTTTATTACTCTGTAATGTTAGTTTAGACCTTAGCTAAGCATGGTGGCTCATGCCTACAATCCCAGGATTTGGGAGGGTGAGAGACAAGAGGATTGCCACAGGTTTGAGGCCAACCTGGAATAGAAAGTGAGACACTGTTTCATAAAAAAAAAATCAGATCTTGAAAAAAAAATCGAGTACAGCACATACACCTACTTTAAAATACACTTAATAGACTGAAGTCATCCTCTGCCCCAGTGATTTGGTGGAAGAAACCAGATGTTATGAATTCATTTAAGGTAACATGATATTAGAAAACAACCTACTTAGTTTTTTCCTTGTTAGGTTGAGACAAAATAGACAGAAGTTATATTTTCTTCTTATGGTTCAATGTTTGCTTCAAGGGGATACTGCTTCCAACCTGGGGAGTGCTGTTGATGAGCTTATGAGACATCAGCCTACTCTCAAGACAGATGCAACAACTGCCATCATAAAGGTAGGATATATAAGGATGTGACCGTGGCATGACAGAACAGTAAAGTGGTTGGTTTTGAAAAATATTTGGCCTGTAGGAACTCATTTGGATTCTTATTCTGTATCTCTAAGAACATTATGTCTGCCTCAGTTTTTCTGTGTTACTGAGATGGCCCATTGTCACAAAAATTAATTTTAGTTCCAGTCTTACCAGAAACAAAATCTTGGTCATTTCCAGCTTTATCTGATTGCAAATTATTTTCCTTATTAAAATAATTCTTATGACCAGGAATGGTGGCACACACCTGTAATCCCAGCTGTCTGGGAAGCTGAGGTGGGAGAATCACAAGTTAGAGTCCAGTCTAGGCAAACTTTGTGAGACCCTGTCTCACAATTTTAAAAGGCTAGGAAAAGGCCCTGGGTTCAATCCCAGTACCAACAGAAAATAATCTTTTAATGCAAACATGTACATATTGCTTTCTTATGTAAGTAATTGACAATTACACAGGGCTTAGCAGTAACTTCTAATAGGTTTAATTTTTTATTTGACTAATGTCTACATTCCAGGGACGGTATATATTACATACAGATTTTTTTTGGCAAATACATAGCACATAGAAGGTACAAAATGTTAGTTGTCCCTTCCAATACTTCTTTACTAATAAGCAATCTTATTCCTTGTGTTTTTTAGTTACTTGAAGAAATCTGTAATCTTGGAAGAGACCCTAAATACATCTGTCAGAAGCCATCAATTCAGAAAGCTGATGGCACTGCCACTGCTCCTCCTCCAAGGTCTAATCATGCTGCAGAGGAAGCCTCTAGTGAGGATGAGGAAGAAGAAGAAGTACAGGCTATGCAAAGCTTTAACTCTACCCAGCAGAGTGAAACTGAACCTAATCAGCAGTAAGTGCATTAAGAAAGTGTTCTAACCTTCTCATCTTGAGCATGTTACTATCTAAGTCTCAGTATAACTTTTTCCTCTGCCTTGGGGGTGGAACCCTGGACATATTGCATGCTAGGCATGGACTGTATGCTCTCTCTACTCTTCTTTCACTTACTATGACTTTCATCTATAAAAAGTGAGTTACATTAGATCATTTTATTTTTTCTGTGTAGGAGTACATAGGCTTGCTTTCTTTGCCTCTTATTTTAAAGAGGGTAAAATTAAACAGAACAAAACAGATCATAAGAAAACAAATTAAGAAACACAGATTTCAAAGCAAGACCACTGTAGATCCTCACTGTCTATCATATTGTCTGTTTTCCTCTAAATAGTTGTCCATATCTTCACCCACAGTGAATTCATACTTAACAAAATAGTATTTAATCAGAACAGGATTATGAAGGCATTGTAGGTCTTCAAAACCAGACAATAGGGAAGTCAACAACGATAGCCATGATGTCTCTTTCTCTTCAGAATAACTGTCCATATCTTTATGTATGTTGAAATTAATCAAAAGAAAACAGACTAATAATCTGAACAGAGAATTGCTAGATTTTATATTGTGATGCTACGAAATTAGCACTGGGTATCTTAGTGTCTCTTTTTCTTCAGAGTATCTATTCATTGCATCGTGCATTATATAATCAATTCTCATAAACTGTTTAGAAGTTCTACACATGTATGAATGTCTACACATATATCTGTCTTTTCTGTATTAGAGGGAAAAACAAATCGAAACAAGACAACAAAGCAAATTCCTAGAAAACCACGAAACAAAAAAGACATAAAACCACAATACTAGGCGATCTATAGTAGTTACTATGATGTTTCTTGTTGTTTTCAATAGAATTGTCTGTATCAATCAGGCATAGTATAATTGGACATAGTAGTACATAGCAATATTAATAAAAACAAAACAATGGGGACATTATAGGACTTCCAAAGCAGCTATTAATCCAACTGGAATGGGTATCCTGTTGAATCATATCATCTTTAGAATACTTGCCTCTACTCTCAGACTTGATGCTGTCAAGCATACTAGCTTTGAATAAAATCAGTCAAGACAAAACAGCGATCTAACAAACCAGATTCAAATAAGATCATCATAGTAAGACAGTGTAAGTAATACAGGGCTTCAGTTTAAGTTAATAGGAAATTAAGGATAGTTACCATAGTATATCCTGCCATTTTGGGGGTAGCTCTCTTTGCTTTCAAATCTAGTATGAGTACACAGACTGGAACAGAATAAAATCAAGCTAAACAGAGTGATAAGAATAATGTGGCTTTTAAATCCTGATACACTATTAATAATGTCCTCTCCCCTCCCTTTTTAGATAATTCCTCCCCCTACCACTTCCCAGGGTGCTTTGTACATTTTGGGTTCCACTAACTCCTTTAGTTTTTAGATTAGGGGGACAACCCACTATCTACCTAAGTGTTTCTGAACGAGCTTGATAATGAGCTATATTCCTTTAATTACTAAAGGCTCAAGTTTTTCCTTCCTTATAGCTGAGTAGTTCTTCACTGCACAAAAGTGTCATGGGTTTCTAACCTATCTGCAGCTGTTGGATGAGCTGTCCCTATTTCTCTCTGGTTTCCTGTCACATAGAGCATTGTTTTCTCACCTTTGACTTTTGGTTCATTAATCCTCTTTCAGGTTGATTGTATTTCCTATTCAGAGCATCTCAATGGACACTATCTCCTGATCTACTCTGCCTGTGTTTCTTTTTGTTAGTGTTTCCAGGCCATCTGTGTTAGAGATTATAGCCAATCTTCTCTGCCTCATCTCTGCTATGCTATTTTTCTGTTATTATTGTTTACTTTTCTCTTTGATTCTACTGTCTGCCCCATTTATTGAGGCCTTTCTGCCATTGTTCCTGGAATCCTGGTGATTTTCTTCTCTCTAGAATGTCCTTCAGTATTTTTGTAGGATTGGATTGGTGGTCACGAACTCCCCCAGTTCCTCTTTTTGTGGAAACATCTTGTTTCTCCATTAATTTTGAGCAATAGTTTTGCAGGGCCCATAAATCAGAGTTGGAGGTTATTTTCTTTCAGGGCTTGGAGTACTTTGCTCCAAGCTCTTCTTGATTTGATAGTTTGTGTTGAGAATTCTGTTGTGATTTTGATGTGTTTTCCTTTATAGGAGATCTATTTCTTTTCTCTGACTGCTTTTAATATTCTGTTCTTGTGATGAATTTCTGGGATCTTGATTATTATATGTCTGGGTGTAGATCTGTTTTGGTTGTAGCTGACTGGAGTTCTGTATGCCTCATATATCTGAATATCATTTCCTTTTCCTGTGCTTGGAAAGTTTTCCTTAATTATTTCTGTGAATAGCCTTTTTATTTCATTTGTATTTGTCCCTGCTTCTTTGCTCACATTTTTTATTCTTAAGGTATAGATCCTCTTGTCATCTTCTAGCATTTGTATTGTTACTTCCTGGTTCCTCGTTATTTTTAAGAGATGTTTCCTTTTGCTTTCATACATTGCAAATCTATCTTCAAGTTTCTGTCAAGAAATTTACCAGCTATCAATGGAGTTTTTAATTTCTTGGTATTCTCTTCAGATCTGTTTCATGTATTCTAGATTTTGTTTATATTCTTCATCAAAGGTTTCCTTTTTCTGGGTTCCTCCACTTTTTAATCTGTGTCTTCTTGAGAAGCACTTAGTATTTCTTTTATTAATCTTTTTATATCTTGTTTCACTTGAGTTAGAATTTCAGAGTTAAGTTCGTCAATGAGGACACGGAAGTATTTTTTATTTCCATTGAGACCGCGTCCAATATTGAGTGTTTACTGCCCTCCATCTCTTCTGTATTTACCTCTCCTGGGCTTATTTTCCCTAGGTCAGCGGCTAGAAGCTTTTTCTTCTTGCTTTCTCGTCATATTTCTGGTTTCTTTCAGACAGGTGTATGGTGGAGGTCTCAGGTCCTTTCCGTATTGCTTACGGTTTTTCTGAAGCATACTGGCTAGGGGATTGTTACCCTCTCCAGTATTCTGTTGATCTGTGAGGAGCACATAGGTGCAATGTGGGCTTGGCCCTCTCCTCTGAGCCAGTCAGCCAGTGAGTGCCTTCAGCTTCAGCACCTTAGTCTGTGCCCTGGGGATGTCACAAGTTTGGGATAGTTTTGTCCCTGGCTATTGGGTCCTGACCAGGGGTGTGACCCAGCCTAAGCAGATCCCACCAGTCTGCTTTGGGCCAGGAGCAGCTGACTGATGCTACTGTAGTTGCTTGTTCAAGCCTGATGTGTCCAACTCCAAAATGTCGTCAAGCCAGTCACCTCCTCTGTCGGGGCTCAGTTCCCAGCACTCACCACGGGTCAGTGCAGCTCACATTGTCTATTCCACTCCCTGTTGTAGTACCTCCTCCTGCCAAGGGTTTCAGGCTCACCAACCCCTGATTCCATCAGGACAGCGAACTCAGCTCATTTGTGAGTCACCTGACTCTAAGACATTTGCGAGGGGTAATTTCAGTACCTTTGCAGTTACTTAAGAATGTTTTATGGGCTAATATATGGTCTGTTTTTCAAGAGTGTCCCATGCGCAGCTGAGAAGAATGTGTATTCTGATGTGGTTGGGTGGAGCACCCTGTAAACATCTACTAAGTCCAGTTGCTCTCGGGTATGATTCAGTTCTATTATTTCTATCTCTTTGTGACAATGACCCAGCCCAAACAGATCCCTCCTGTCCGCTTTGTGCCAGGAGCAGCCAACTGACCCCACTGCTATTGTACTTCAGGCCTGTCCTGCCCAACTCCAATATGTCATCCAGTTGGTCACCCCCTCCGCGGGACCAAATTTCTAGCACTCACCACAGTTTAGTGCAGCTCTCCACATTGGTTCTGCTCTCCATTGAGGCGCATCCTCCCGCCAATGGCTTCGGGCTCACCAACCCCCAGTTTTGGCACGACTGCTACTTCAGCTCAACTGTGAGTCGCCCGACTCCAATGCACACCCAGCACAGCGCTGGACTAACTCTGTTGCCAGTGCGTCTAGCTCCAGCCTTCCATCCATGTTTTCTTTTTTTCTTTCTCTTTCTGTCTGTCTGTCTGTCTGTCTGTCTGTCTTTCTTTCTCTCTCCTCATTTTATTCCTGGGTCATGACAATACCTGTCCTTTCATCTGGTCTTCTCCATGGTGTTAAATTCTAGCATATGAGTTGTTTTTCTCAGAGAGGCTCTCTACCTTGCTATTTGTCAATCTGTCATCTTCCCAGGATCCTTTCTTTGGCTCTTACATCATTTAAAACTTGGTATTTAGTAGCAATGGTTCTTTGGGAAGCTATCTTTCTTCAACGGGGTTCATGTTGTTAGATATTGTGCAGAGGACTTGGTTCCTCTTGATTGACTTGATAGTCTACATCACTGCTTGATTTAAATACACATTGCACATTTGATCCCTGTTAGAAGTCATTCAAAACTGTGGACCTTAATTTTGGATAAGTGATATTTTATTTTATTTTATTTTATTTTTAATTGTTTATTTGAGATAAATCATGAGCCTTTGGAATGACTATTACCAGGCATAGTACATTTTTTTCAATTCTGTTTATTTCAGATTTGTTATGCAGAAGAATTAACTCCTTGGATGTAATAGGGATATGGAGCTTCAGGTTACTGTCTGTTAGTGAATAACCTAGACAAGGTCTTGGAACTTATGGAATTTACATGAAGTAGATGTATTACATAATTTTGACGCAGTAAAGGCGAACTCTTTAGAGAGAACTGCCCAAACTGAAACCCAAAACCTACTTATTTATCACAAATTGCCAACATTGCACTTAAACCTGAATATTAAGATTTAGTTTAGATAAAAACAACTCATATATTAATATCGTTTGTCTTTAAAGAATACAAATCACACATGTGCCATAGGTTTGAGACCACTGTTCTATCACTTAGCTCTTACTTAAATACCTTTATGTCAGAAAGTAAGAGTGAGCCCCTTAATTAGATAGTAATGCATTTATTCATAAAATAAATTTTGTATTAGTACTTAAACAGGTAGTTCTGATAAAGAGATGAACTTTTTCAGTGTATATACAAATGGATTTGTGCTGGTGTTGGAGGGTACCTTGGGACTTAGGAGAACATTTAGTTGGGATAGATCGCAGGGCCAAAGACCCAAAATATAAAATTGATATATCCTTTTGGAACTCTAGATATCAGTGAACTTGATGTCAGTTAAATACTAAATGCATTTTTTGTTAAGGTAGTATCTTTCTCTGAGACAGTAAACCTACCTTTGCCTACCTTTGTTTTAGTATCATCTTCCATTAAATTTAAAGTGCCTTTTTTCTAGAGAACACCATAGAAGAAAGCCAAAAAGTCTGCATCTTAGCTCTTCCATCACCCCACCCTTAATTTTCAGTATTTCTACTGGATCAAATACCTTTTTTTCACTACAAATGAGTAAAGATTTTTTTTTTAATATGGAGATGGTAATGGTGTTCTGTCAATGTAACTCAATCAACTTTTCTACTTGAAAGTCTTATGCGACACCTTAAATCTAACATACCCAATTTAGGCTGTTGCAGTAAGTGAGCATTTTCTTGACATTTGTTTACCTTCCATTCTTTTCTTATGGTATCATGTATCACTGTGTTATGTCCAAATTTCTCCCCCTTTTCCACATTATCTCTGCCTTCTTTCTATCTGCCAGATTCTTGTAAGGACAGTACATATATCTCACTGTTTTGGTTTATTAGTATTTCATTTGGTTTGGCATGCACTTTGTTGTGTTTTTTTTTTTTTTTTTTTTGGTTTGGGGATGGTTCCCTTGGAGAAAGTGTCTCTCTCCATAGTTCAGGCTAGTCTGCAAATTACTATGTAGCACAGACTGCCCCCGAATTCATGCCTCTTGTCTCAGCCTCCCATGTTGCTCGGATTGTACCCACCAGTTGTTTCCCTCTTAAAAAAACTTTTTCTTTTGCTTCTAAATGGGAAGTCTTAAGTTCTCCCAACATTTTGTGTACTCAGTTCTCCCAACCTTTTTTGTACTCATAGTTTCCTTCTTAATCTATAAGCTTCTCAAGAACAGTAACATTATGTCCTTTATTGGTGATCCCTGTGTCTGTATATATAGTATTTAATCAATTTGTAAGGGTTGTTTAATGGAGTGAATGAAGACCATTGAAATTTCCCTATGTCTGAAATGCCTAGAGAGCTGGGCCTAATTTACCCTGAATGACAAGGAGAAGAACAGAGAAATCTAGACCCATTGCATTAAAAATTCTACTGTTGTGATCATCAGATGGAGCATTTAACATGCAAAGGACTCTACTAATTATTATACCATAGTATCTCTTTTTCTGCACTCCACAGGGCATGATGGTGGCCACTGCCTCATTCTCGTAGCATTTTTCTAAATTCTGGCACATTATACATAACTGTTCACATATAGAATTTTTGTAGGAACTGGAGTAGGTCATTAAGTAGATTACTAAGTCTAAAAGAGAAGAGTAACAAACTGTCTATACACTCTGCTTCATTTTGTTTCCCCATCTTTTTCTCTCTTTTTTGATATATGGTTTCATTATGCAGTCCAGATTACTTTGAACTCATTATGTAGCCCAGGCTGACCTCCAGTGCTGCAGTCCTGCCTCTGATCAGTACCCCAAGTGCTGAGATTACAGGTGTGTGCCACTATGCCCAGCAAAACAAACTTTAAAATCCACATATGTTGAAAGAAATGGTTATTTTATCCCTTTATCCCAGGCAGTTGTTGGTACTAGTTGTATACATCCTTCCAGTATAAAGAAGAGGCTTATTAGAAAGATTTGCAGTGCATATTTCCCCCAAAAGGTTTCTCTGTCCATTTCCCCAGTTCCAGATACTTCAGCAAAGATCCCAGATCTCTATTTTACATATGCTCCTCATCCATGTTTTAGTGCCTTATGTACATGCAGACAATTTCAGTATTTTCTATTGAAGTCTAATTTCTGTACAATAAATTGTACAAATTCGAATTTGATATTTCTGATTTCCCCACCTAAAAATGAAGCAACTCCTGATCTTATTTCTGTCATTATAGGATAATGTTTCCTGTCAAAAACATCTTATAAACAGAATTGTGATATGGATGCAGTCTTCATGTGTATTATATCTTTTGTATATACGTTCTTATATTTAGCTTTGCTCAATGCATTTTTAGGTTTGTTTTGCATCTGAGTGGCTTGTTTAATTGCTGAAATGAATATGAATATTATTTGTCCCTCGTCCCTATTTATGGTCTTAGATTTCTAGTTTTTCGTTTTCAGGCTAAGAACAATTCCCTTATCCTTGTTTTTTTCCACAAACCAACAGCTAATACATAAAAATATTGCTTATGTATGTAATCTTGAAATACATGGTTTTATGTGCTGAAAACCTAGACTAAGGAAACTACATAATTGCAGAACTGTATTACATTTATGAACGTTCGCTACCAGTGATTCTAAATACTTACCTTTAGGCTTCTGTATTCTGCCTTTTACATTATTTAACACTAAGTAACAGTTTGTTGTTGGACACCAGTGGTTCCATTTCATAGTTTATTTAGTGTACCTGTATTATCGCTTGATTCTCCTTAGTACCTTGAAAGAAAAGGGTTTTGTTAGTCCCTGTGGTCTTTAGACCTTAAATAGCAATTGTCTGTGTTTTAAAAACAATGGATGCAGAGAAACATTTGTCCCTAACATGTGACCCACTAGAAGGCCTTCTTTTACTGAAGACACTGCTCTCCTTAAGAGCTCCAAGAGATACTTGATTCTCTTCTGTCCCCCCTAAAAAATAAAAACTTGTAAAATTGATCAGAGTAAAATTAGGGAATGTGCATATATTTAAGAGAAAGGAGAGAGGCAGAAAATTTTCAGTTTAACAATAATAGTAAATTGCTTGATCATGAGAATTTAGTCTTCAGATTATTATGGAAAAAGGTGAAACAAAATTTCATAATAATAAAGTAACAATAATTAATATATTGAGTATTGTTTTCTTTAAAATAGTTAATCTGAATATGAGATGGCCATAAAAAAATTCTCCAAACAAAATTAGCACAAACGTTTCTTTTCATTGAACTAAGAGAAACTATTAGTATAATGTATTTTTTTTTCCTTTTGCCTTGCTTTCCCCTTTTTAAACAATTTCATCTCATTTCAGAATACCTATTGTGCATTTTGGACTTATTTTTTCAGTTTCTCACACCAGGGAGACAATATGTTGTTTACACATATGAGTCGATTTATTTCAGTTAAGAGTATGATCTCTAATTGCATCCATTTACCTATAAAAGTCTCAGGTTTATCCTTTATGGCTGAGTAGTATTCCATTGTAAACAAAAGAACTACATCTTTTTATCTGTTCTTCTGTTGTTAGGCAATTTGAGTAGTTTCTAAGATTTAGCTTTACATATTGTGCTACTATAAACGTGGGTGCACATATATTGCTATGGTATGATGTTTTTTCTTCTGGGAAGATACACAAAAGAGGAATAGCTGCGTTAAATGGGACCTCTAATCCTAGTTTTTGAGGAACGTCCATACTGATTTTTACACAGTGGTTGTACCAGTGTGTGCACTCCTACCAACATAGGAAAAGGTTTCCTTTTTCCCCACATCCATTCCAGCATTTGTTATTCATTAATTTCTTGGTGATAGCCATTCCGTCTGAAGTAAGATGTAATCTCAGTGTTTTAATTTGCATGTCTGAAATAACCAGTGATGTCAAACATTTTTTCACATATTTATTTTTATTTCTTTACTGAGATGTGTGTATTCATCTCAGATACCCATTTTGGGATTAACTCTGAATTTGGAGAGCCTTGATTTTTTTTTTCAGTGCTTTTTATGTTCTGGATATGAATACTTTGAGGGACAAATGACTAAAATTTTTTCCCATTCTGTGGGTTGTCTTTTTACTCCTTTGGTGATTTCTTTTGATATGCAAAAACATCTTAATAAGGTAACATACCAGTTTTTCATTCTTTGAAGTATTTCCCATGTGTTCTGGGTTTTGTTCATGAACTTTTCTGCCTACCCCTGTCTTGTAAGATTTCTTTCATATTTTCTTTTCCAGTAGATTTAGTGTTTTTGTTTTAATATTTAGATCTTTGGTCCATTTTGATTTTAGATAAGTGTATGGTGATAGACATAGGTCTAGTTTAGTCTTTAGCATGTGAAAAGCCAGTTTTACCAGCACCATTTATTAAAGAGGCTGTCTTCTAGTGAACTTGTTTGGCCTCTTTGTCAAAGATAAGGTGGCTGACTATGTTTGTAGTTGTGTCTGTAGCTTACCACTCTTGCTCAGGTCGTGTTTTTGTTTTTGTTTTTGTTTTGTTTTTGCAGTACCATGTTGATTTTATCACAGTAGTTTTTTGTATAATTTCAAGTCAGGAATCGTGTTGTTTTAAAGATGCTATGGTTTAGTATTTCCAACAAGTTTAAAATTATAATGAGTTGTCTTGAAACCAGCTGGTAGGTACAGTACTGTTGGAGTTGATTGTTTTAGGAGTCCTTATATGGCTTCTTAAGCCTGGTACTCAAAAGAGGAGAAGGAAGGAAGGAAAAGTTGGGTACTGAACAGATTTTTTCCTGGATATGTATGAAAAACCACAGTTCACTGGTTTTTTCCTCCCAAACTTTGATCTAGCAATGAAGGAAGCTTCTGGACTCCATGTAAAGGGACAAATCTCTCACTAGACAGAAACATTATCTTAAAATTTTTTTAGCTGTTTAGAGATTGGATGTGTGGGTTCTTTTCAGGCAAATGAGGCTAAGTTGGAATGAGTAATTGGCACAAGTAACCAATGCTGCAGTAGTTTTGAGGAGGAACATTTTGGTCAAGGAAAGGTTTATGGTTCTATAAAATCATTTCATTCCTGGCATATTGGTCTCCTCCTATTGTACAAAGTTCTACCCCAAGATTTTCACTGAAGATTTCCACAGCACCCTACCCAAGCTCTGGAATACTCTATACATACCTTACACTGAAACCATTATGTTGTTTCTTCATTTTTTTATTTAGTCTGCATTTTACTCCCAAATGCTGTAAAACCTGACAAATGCTTATTTACATTTTGTCTTGCTGAGATGAGAACTAGTTAGCATCTTGCCAAATTATTTCTTGCCTTCTCTTCTTCCTTTGTCTCTCTTTTCTATCTCTACTCTTTCCCCTCTCCCTGTTCAAAGGCTCATTTTTCAAAAGTTCCATTTATTCTTTCCTAGAATTTTTCCTTATAGTATATTTTGTTTAATTTCATTGTGCTCTATGAATTCTTTTTTTCACTGTTGCTTTCTTGTAAAAGCCCAGATATAGTCACTAAGCTCTAAAGGTTGCATTTTGTCCAGCGATAGGATTATTGCAGCCTTCTTAACTGTTGTGTTAGCATCAAAGCATCTGAAAGGACAACAAAAACCTGACAAATGGTTGAATAGTTTAGGCCCTGTCATGCTGCTAGTACATATTATTAGGATGGGAGGCACTGGTTGTGAGTTTTGTCTTTGACCATATTTAAGTATTCGGTATTGGGCCAGGGTTTTAACTCAGTGGTGTAAACACCAGACTGGCAAGGACTACATCCTGGGTTCCATCCTGGTACAAAAGAAAAAAAATGTCACTAGGGAGTTTTTAACAAAGCCCCATTTCTTACTTTCCATAACTGTAAATGTGATGAAGGAACACAAGTTTTTGTTTATTTGCGTGGCTTATTTGGTGTGTGTGTGTGTGTGTTTGTGTGTGTGTTTTCAGGAGGGGAGATTGGGGTTTTTTTGGGGGGTGTTTGTTGTTTTTGTTTTTTTACCTACCTTCCTTTATGCAAATGTCTATGGTCTTTTAATTGAACTTACTTATTAGTGTTTTCCTATGGATAAATTCTTCTAACAATATTTCCTAAGATAGGTTAATGTTTTGTGATACATATACAGGTGCTATAGTTTTGAGGACTTGATTTTTCCCTGTATGTTCTCAACCCTAGTTAGGAATTAAAAACTAGATTTAGAACTTCAGTTCATTTTCCTCTGTCTAAAGGCTCATTATATACTAAAGGCTGTTAAATTTTAACTTATGAAAAATGCCTATTATTTCACTATGTCCCTTTCCTAACTATTTTCTTGCACTGTTATTATGAAGTTCTATATATAACTCACTCTTTTCTTCTTTAATAGGGTTGTTGGTACAGAGGAACGCATTCCTATTCCACTCATGGATTACATCCTGAATGTGGTAAGATTCATCATAGGGCAAAATGAGTAAAATTGTGTGCTTTTCTGAAAAATATGAGGTGTTATCAAAGAGCCTAATAATTTACATATTGTTTTTTTGCAGGGAGTTTAGAATGTTTAAGGGAAAGATACATAGAACTGAAGACCTTTTGTTTTTGTTCTGTTAAACTGATTTGCCAAAAATTAGCCACTCTCACCATCACAACCACAACCCCGTTGTGTTTTTATTCAGTTTTCTATTAATTGTTACTATTCCTCTAATATAGTCCAAACAGGAAGAGAGGGGGTTTTGTTATGTCTGTCATGTATTGTTTTCTGTATTTCTTCAAATTTTTTTATTCTGTATCTTAACTCTCACTTTTTTTCCCATTAAAGACTATTTATTGGTTACACATGATAATGGATTCAGACTATTACATTTAGCAATCAACAGTATGGGTACAAAAAAGAAGTGTACATTAGATTCCTTTGTTGGAATGTTTTACACTTTCCACAAAACAGAAGCTAAAATAACCTGCTACATAGTTAGTCACACATACAGTCCTTGAGTTTTTTGCCTGTAAACATGTAAGTTTTGCAGCAGCTAAGCCCTACCACCACTTTGCTTGGCTTAGTTCACAAATCTGTTGTAACCTATAGCTTCCCTGTCCCTTGTCTGCCTCTCATCTCTTGCTAAGCTTTGTTTCTTAGAAGTATTTAAAACCTTCTACCACTGCCATAGCTACTCTTGCTGTTCAAATGACCATAGCCAACTTGATTTAATGGTTTGGTAAATTATTGGCCTCTACCACCATAAGGCCCACATCTTCTGCCTCCAAAGTTTCCTCCTTTCATGGGTCCAAAATTTGAAGATTGATTATTGTAATTGCCAAATTCATTGTAGCCACCCCCACTACCGCCATATCCAAATCTACCATGCCTGCCACCAACGTCACCTCAACCACTTAAGTTTGCTCCACTACCAAAACTCTCATTGCCACCAAAACCCCCTCCATGACCACAATCAAAATTTCCAGAACCACTTTGTCCTCTTTGGCTAGATGAAGCACTAGCCATCTCCTGGTTTGACAGGGCTTTCCTTACTTCACAGTTAGGACCATTCACAATGTGGCATTTCTGAATGACAGTCTTACCCACAGAATCATAATCATCACAGATTACAAAAGCAAAGCCCCTCTTCTTTCCACTCTCTTGGTCAGTCATGATTTCAGTCACTTCTATATTTCTATACTTACTGTTCAAAATAATCTCATAGGTGATGTTCTTCATACCTTCTTTAATGCCACCAACAAAGATCTTCACAGTTAAATGGGGCCCCTGGTCCTTAAGAATGTTCTCTTGAGACAGATCTCTTTGGTTCCACAACTCTTCCATCCGCTTTGTGCAGCCTTGCATTCATGGCTGCATCTACCTCCTCCACAGTGGCATAATTGGCAAACCCAAAGTACATGGAACACTTGGTGTTTGGCTCACATTACCACACAGTCCATGATTGTTCCCCATTGCTCAGAATGGCTTCTCAGTCTCATCAGTTGTTCAAAGTTCAGTCCTCCAATAAAGAACTTCTGCAGCTATTTGTACTCCTTAGGAGACTCTAACTTAGACATGACTGCAGTTGGAAGAGAAATTGTTGATGCTTCCTCCGTGGTGTCCACTAGTAGAAAAAAGTTCTCACTTTTTAATCAGTGTGGCCTTTTTAACTTCCTGAATCTCACAGGAAAAGATGAAGAGTTTGAGTTTTCCCAGGATTATATGTCAAAAAGGAAAAGTCTGGTTAACATGTATTAAAGTCTACTAACCCTATCCAACACTTAATGCTACCCACATTTTACTTTCTTTTAAAAAATGCTTTTTTGTTGCTATAAATTACTCTTTTGGGGGTTCCATGTTCCATTTGTGTCATAAGCACATTTGGGGAAAAATATCTTATGACTTTATGCCTCCAGGTGGGGCATGCTTACGAGTTCACTAAATTAGCAAATTAATAAATTAGTCTGGATTGGCCCTGAGCAAGTCCCTTAACTTAATCTTGGCTTTGAAATTATCTGACTCCTAGTGTGGTTGATAAGGCAGAATTGGAAAACTTTGTGATCGTTCTTTATTTCCTGGATATTTTAGGGTATGTGTCACACTTTAATCCCTATTCACTCAAGGTTTTTTATTGTAGAAAATACTGCTTGCAAGACTTGCTGATAAGCCTTACTTGTGGCTGGCCCTCTAGTTCCAAGTGTCAGTCTCTAACATTTAAATTTTTTCATCATTTAGATGAAATTTGTGGAGTCTATTCTGAGCAACAATACAACAGATGATCACTGCCAGGAATTTGTGAACCAGAAAGGACTCTTGCCTTTGGTTACAATTTTGGGTCTTCCCAACCTGCCGATTGATTTTCCCACATCTGCTGCCTGTCAGGCTGTTGCGGGTGTCTGCAAGTCCATATTGGTAAGAAGCATCTGCCCAAGTATTGATTTTAGAAATCAAGTTTATAATAGTTCTATATTTATCTTTTTACTTTGGTCTCCCTTCAGCTAAAAAATAATGACTAAATTTGTTGATACGGGCTAAATTTGAATTGTTTCACTTAATATTTAGTATGTAACATTATTTCAAAGTATTGTTTCTTTATTCTTGACTTTAGTGTTTCTAACATCACCTGAATTTGTAGGCAGAAAAAGTATATACAGGAAATTGTTGTACCTGAATAGTATTCATGTGTTGTTCTACTTTCATGACTGTGCTTTTTTATGTTTTTAACAGATCCTCGTATGTATTTAATGATATATTTTGCATCCTTGGTAGTCATGAATTTTAACCATAATTGCTTTTATTTTGCCAATTGACCCTGTTATTTTTGATACTAGTGTAATCACACAGTTTTGCAGCCAACTTCCAAAATTTTTCATCTTTCAAAACCATCACTGTACACCTTAAGCCAACTGCCTCATTCTACATTTCCCCTAGTCCTAGGAAACTACCATTGTAATTTCAGTCCCTAAGTTTGACTGCTTTGTTTATCTCATAGAAGTGGAATTATGCAGTGTTTGAGATTTTTCTGTGTAAGTTCACCTTCACCTGTTTCATAGCATTTGTTACTCTTTTCTTCCTTTTGTAAGACTCAACTTACTATATGTGTAGATTATAGTTTATTCATTAATCTGTTGAGAGAATGTTTGCATTGCTTCTGCATTTTAGTTATGGTGAATAATGCTGCTGGCAACAAATAACTCTTCATTTTGAGTATATCTATAACTGAAATAGCTACATCTTATAGTAATTGTGTTTAATTTTTTTTTGAAGGACTGCCATACTGTCTTTTGTATTTTGCCCCCAGAATCTGTAGCAGTTTATATTCCCAACAGCAACATACTGGATTCCAGTTTCTCCACATTCTTGCCTAGTATTATTTTTTGCTTATTAGCACATTTGAGCTGAGTGTGCTACTGCATACCTATAATCCCAGCACTCAGGAGGCTGAGACAGGAGGATCACAGTGACTTCAAGGCCAGCCTGTGCTGCATAGTGAATCTGGGCCCAACTGGATTACATAGCAAGGCCCTGTCTCAAAAAAAGCAGTATACATATGTAGTATAGTTTAAGAGAAACCAGTACAAGGATATCCACTATCAATGTTCCTGTTTAATACAGTATTTGAAACCTTAGCCAGAAGAATCAGGCAGGAAGAAAATAAAAAGGATACTGTTCATACAGGAAAAGAAGGAATAAGTCAAATCATCATTTGTAAATGATGTGATTCAACTCTTAGAAATAATAACCAAATTTGGCAGTATAGCAAAATACAAAGTCTCACACAAATAAGTACTATCAGTTGGATTTTTCTTGTTGTTTTGGAGTTTGATGTTGGGAGTTGAATCCAGGAGTAATCTGCTACTGAGATGCCTTCTTTCCAACCTGCACAGATTGCCTTCCTACTTGTAATCCTCCAATCTCAGTTGCTGGAATTACAGTCATGTGCCACAAAGGTTGATGTGGGGTTCCTTGCTTTTTGATTTTTTTTTCTTTCTTCTCCAGACTGTTGTTGACTATTTATAGTCCCCTGAGATTCTACATCAGTTTTTTAAGGGATTCTTCCTATTCCTGCCCTAAAAATAGAACCAAAGCAATTTAACTGTTTTGAGTTTGGTTGTGATTGTATATAATTTAAGAAACTTCTTTATCAGGTAGAATATGTAGTGGTTGGTAATTGCTGCTAAAAATCAGAAATCTTGTTGCTTATGGACTTAAGTGCAGATAATGTTTTATTCTCTTTTTCTCTATAAATATGTTCTATTCATGAGAGAAAGAGAAGGGATTGATCCATTTTCCACCTCTGAGTTGCTGTGTTGTGAGGAGGGATAGATTTATTTAAAACCATATGAAGGCACATAATTTCTCTTGTCTTTGCCTGGCAAGTGATAATTATTTTAAGTGTTACATTTTTCTTCAGCCTTTAGAAATCACAAGGGCTGTATAATCTTGAGTTGTTAATGAAATTTTCTAGCTAATGTCAATTCCAGAATCACCTCTCTTGAATTAGGAAGGAAAGAACATTGTAATAGTGATTGACTTCCATGCTTTATAACTTTGCCTAACATACAGCTCCTTATGGAGGTAAATTTAAGTGTGTTTGACTCAGCAAGTCTTAAATTTGTATGTTACACTTCAAAGAAGTGTTACAGTATATGAATACCATACATACGTGGATTCATATTTCGTTTTCATCATTTACCTGGAGAGTGACATGGCCACATCTAAAACAGAATTTCATTTAATAGTCACTTCCATTGTGACTGTTAAAAAGCATGCATATTAGATTCTTTATATATTAACACAGTAATTCTTATTTCAGACACTGTCACATGAACCTAAAGTTCTTCAGGAGGGTCTCCTTCAATTGGATTCCATCCTTTCTTCTTTGGAGCCCTTACACCGCCCTATTGAATCCCCCGGGGGTTCAGTGTTGTTGCGAGAACTTGCATGTGCTGGCAATGTTGCTGATGCTACTCTCTCAGCTCAAGCCACACCTCTGCTGCATGCACTTACTGCTGCCCATGCCTACATCATGATGTTTGTTCATACTTGCAGAGTTGGACAGGTAAGAATAATCTTAGAAGTAAACATACTGGTTTAATACATCAGTCATATATCTGGTAGTTTATTGTGTTTAGAATTAGATCTGTCTGAGCCAGAAGTTGAAAGAATATTCAGGATTAATAAATTTTTTATAGTGTCCATCTATCCCTTTAGTTGGTGGGCAGTTTGAGTTTATGCGTAGGGTTTTTTTTTGGTAATTAGTTATATAACCATGTGATTTGTCATATTAGCTAAACCTGCTTTCAACTGAAGAGGTTCTTATAAGCAATTCCCAGGGATTAATTGATCTATAGTATCTAATCTGTATTAGCCAAATTGGATTTGTAGTCACTCTTTTTAGTAGGCATAGCTTAATTAGATATTCATTGAGCCTTATTTGTAATCTTTTAGCAAGCACATTTAGGCCTAATATTGGGATGCCAAGGGGAATTTCACTTTCAGAACTTTTAAATCACTAATACTTAACTTTACTAAAAATGTCCTATGAGTCAAACCTTATCCCTGACATTGATGGTTTCTTTTCATTCCAGAGAGCATTTTTTGTGTGCTCACAATTTCACTACCTTTATTTATGACATAGTTGAGTCTTAATGATTAGTGGTATAACCACTTAAAAGCCCTGTGGTATTCTGCTGACCTTGAATGCATTCTCTGGATCAGTCAGATAAGAGATCAAAAGCACAATCATAAACTATTCACAAGGTTAAATTATATTTTAAAAGTTAGGAATTAGGCTTGAGATACAATTCAGTGACATAGTGCCTGCCTGGTGAGCACAAGGTCCTGAGTTCAATTTCCAGTTGAGATTAATTTTTATGACTTATCGTTTATGAATGGAAATAACAAAACAAAATATTCAAGGATTAAATGCTGCAGATATGTACTTCATTAAACAAATCAGAGGGGGGAAACAAGCCCCCACTACCCACCAAAAACTAATTACAAAGTAGTCTACAAATAGTCTATGACTTTTTTTCAAAAAATGTTACCCACCAAAAACTAATTACAAAGTAGTCTATGACTTTTTTTCAAAAAATGTTTCCTGTGATGACTTTTAACTACAAAAAGCAGTGAGAACTGATATTAGAGATAGTTTGTGATTATAATAAGAGAGTACTTTAAAAAACAAATCTTAAGTGTGGACATTTTGATAAAGTGGACAATTATTTGAGAATACCAATGAAGGAAAATAGAAGGCTTTACCCTTCTAAAACAGCTAAAAATTGATTCTCAATGTACATTTTCTGAGACTATCTAAAAAGTATAACTCTACTTTGTTGCAGAGTGAAATTCGTTCAATCTCTGTAAATCAGTGGGGTTCTCAGTTGGGTCTGAGTGTTCTGAGCAAGCTGAGCCAGTTGTACTGTTCTCTGGTGTGGGAAAGCACAGTCCTCCTCTCTCTGTGTACTCCAAACAGGTTAGTGAATAGTCATTTTCCTTGGTATCTATATAAACTCAGTAAACATGTGGAGGATTGCTCTACTGTGATCAGAGTTGGGAAGGTATCATAAAAAGTGAAGTGGCAAAGCCAGAAATGTGGCATACACCTATAATCTTAGTACTCAGTAGGCTGAAGCAGGAGGATCATCCCTACAAGGCCAGCCTACACTACATAAGTGAGTTAAAGACCAGCCTGAACTACACAGTGAGACCCTGTCTCCAGAAAACTAATCAAAACAAAAAATCTGCAATGACTTTCATATCCTTCCCAAACTTACTAGCTTAGGGACTTAACTAATTGTATCATCTCTATGTCTTGATGTAACACCTCAGTTGTGCTGTGTCGGCACACTAGGAGTTTAAAATTTGGACACGTACGTTGAGTACTACCTCAGGAATTGGAGCTGTTTTATTGTATTCAGAATAACATACCTGCTCTGAGAGACTTATTAGCCAAGTGAGTCAGAAGCCATGCACAGTATAAAAGGTGAGATATCAGGTGTTTTGTTTTGCTCATTGGTTGTCTTATTGCAGCCTACCATCTGGGTGTGAATTTGGCCAGGCAGATATGCAGAAACTGGTTCCAAAGGATGAGAAGGCAGGTACGACCCAGGGCGGAAAAAGATCAGGTAACTCTAAGAAACTAAAATGTTAGTCATTAATTCTCCTAAGTTTCATTATTCTGTCTTTACAGGTTTATTGTAAAAATTTACCTAGAGCTTGATATCCATAATCTATAGTTTTTTTCTTCTTAGTCACATTTAATTAGTTTTTACTAAATTTAACCTTGTTTCACTTCCTCTATAAACATACATTGTGATAAAGCTTAGGAAATAAAAATAGAAAAAAAAACCCACATTTCTACTACCAAAATAATTCAGACCATTTTGGAAATGTCGACATAAACTTTTCCTCTGAGGATGTTTGAAATTAGATAAAACATTTTATACATCTGTCTTTTCAATTAGCATTAAGTATCATGTAAATAAATTTATCATTCCTTGTTAGTTTTCTAATGTGCTGCTTTGAAAAAATGAGCAGAATTATTGTATAATTTATTCAAGTATAAGATTTATTCTTAAAGATTATTTAAAAATCTATCAAAACACAGGATTTTAATTTTAGTAGGACATTTCAGCAATTTTTACATATAGAGATAATTTTAATAATTGGATTAAATCATATATTGCTATAGACTCCACTTAACCAATTTTTAATGTGGCAAGTAAAAAAGTTAAAATTATGTATGTGGCTCACATTATATTTCTATCCATACAGTGCTGCTTTAGAAAATTTGTTATATCATAGGGAAAGCTCCTAAGTACCATAAGCAGAAATCATATATAATTCTCTTCGGACTCTTCAGATCAAGGAATCAGGTAAGTGCTGGCTCTACATGGTCTTATTGCACCCCTTTTGTATCCATAGATGGGGAGCCGGATGGAACAGCTGGAAGTATGGATGCTTCCACCCAGGGTTTATTGGAAGGCATTGGTCTAGATGGTGATACATTGGCTCCCATGGAGACAGATGAACCTGCTTCAGACTCTAAGGCCAAATCTAAAATCACACCAGCCATGGCTGCCAGAATTAAGCAGATCAAGCCTTTGTTGTCAGGTGAGTAATTCTCTCTTTTTTTAAATTTCCTTTTCTGGCTTTTCAGAAGGCTTAACTAGTCCTAAAACAAATTGAGTTGGAGAGAGAGGCTGTATCATTTTGTGTAAAGAAATTTTGCAACTCACTTTTACATGTGTTCTGTTGAGTCCCTATGTAAGCCACTTTCCAAAAACTAGGGCAAAATACCCTACACAACATAACCACAGGTTTATTTTGGCTTGCTGTTTCAGTCCTCAGTCAGCTGGCTCCAAGGTAGAAAAAAGGTGGCAGAGGAAAAGTCCTCAACTCATGGTAACCAAGAAGCAGAGAAAAACAGGGGGTGCCAGGAACATGGTTACACTTTTCCAGGTCATACATCTGGTGACTCACTTTTACCCAGGCTCCAGCCCCCCCCCCAGTGGCACATTTGGCTACTGAATTCATCAATGAATGAATCCACAGAAGTGTATAGCACCCCTGCGATACAATCACCTTTTAAACGCATCTTTTAAGAAATATTTTGGATATTAAACTGTGACAGTCCCCCTGCTATGTAATTGACTATATTAATTGCAAGAATTACAGTTAAGATAATACCTTCCTGAAAGCCATGTCTACATTTTCTTCTTTCATTCATTCCCTCCTACTCACTTTTTAACTCTTATAAATGGCTTCAACCCAGACCATTTCACCAAAATGTCTCTATGATACCCATATCTTCCTTGTTCCATTTTAGTTCCTTTTTGTCTGAAGGATGATAGTTGACTCTCCTCCTATGAATAACTTTCCTTTGCTTTTGTGTTACTTAGCTCTCATGTTTATCTGTCTAATTACTTCATCTATCTTTTCTTTGTCCTTTAAAGAATGCCACAATGTGACATAGCCTGTGTGTTTTTAAGTCACTTCGGTTTGGGAGGTTTTGTTGTTGATGTTGTTGTTGTTTTGAGTTTTGGGTTTTGGGTTTGTTTTTGTTTTTTTGTTGTTTTTTTTTTGTACCGGGTATCAAACTCAGGACCTTGTACCTGCTGAGCAATATTAAATTCATTTTTATACCTCATTGGAAACTACTTTGGCAGAATACCACAACTGTATTAAATATGTGTACTGATCTATTTGTTGTTGTTTTCTCTTGGCTGTTAATGCAATATCACTGCTTGGTAACCTTGTTTTGTGTATTTCAATAGTTGACACTTTGTAAACTTTAATATAAAGGGAAATGAAGACATATCTCATAGGAATTTGGATCTCTGCCCAAAAATAAGCACAAAATGACCTTTGGTATTTGTATTTGCTAAATTCAATTACCATGAATTTTATATTTTATTGGCATTTAATACTGCTCCATTTGTTTGAGTATAAGAATATATCAGCACTGTCTCCCATTTTCAGCAAAATTGCTCATCCAAAAGGTTTGTGTCTTTGACCTCGTTTTTGCTTTTGTCCTTGAACTACCTTTGATCCACTTTGCTGTCTGTTTATCTGAAAGCAGAGGTGAGATGGTATAAACCTGACAGTTGGATGATTTTTCCCAATCCTCAGCTAGGCAGTGTATGTATCTTTAGCCGCTTGCCTAAATAGAATTAAGAAAGTGTAATTTTTCTCAAATAAGAAAAAGATAGGACTTTTTCATTTTTTCTTTCTATGCTGTGTTCCTCTCAGCTATGTTTTGAGCCTTGTTGTTGACACAGACTCATATTCATCCTTGAGAGACTTAGATTTGGAACCTAGCTTTCGTGTCTCTGGATCATGATAAAATATTTATTTCAGTTCTTTGGCAACATTTTTACTTATGATTTTAAGAGTAAAATAGTCATTATAGAAATATAAAAGAAAGATGTTTAAAGAAAAGTATTAATGTTGAGTCTTACTTTCTCTTTCCTTTTTATGCATTTCCTTTTTACATATGTTTTGTATTCTGCTCGTGTTTGTTCAACACTATATTGAAAACATCCTACAAAGATAAAAGTTTTAAAATAAGAGTCTTATTTCCTTATGAACCCACTTGTGAAACATTCCTGCTTTTCCCTGCAGTCTGTTTTCCTAAAGGACTGTGTATTTCATGTTGTGACCAGTGTATATTATGTATAATCTTTCCTGTTCTGGACAGTTAATCATTTTCCCCTTTTTTAAAGTTCTCTTTAGGTATTCAGAGTGACTGTAGTAATTCAGTAGACTTACTTTCTTTTTCCATACATGCTATGTAGATATTCCTTGTTATAACCAATTCATAGTTCTGTGGCTAGGTCTTTGATTGAATTATTTGCTAAATGAGGAATTGTATATACATTGCAGTATTCAGAACAAATAAATGGTCAAAAGAAACTCCAACTTGATGACTTTGCTTTTATTCATGTAAGTCTTATATTGCAGTATTGTAGTATATAACAACATAAAGACTATAATATTGTACTGTGTGATCAATAAAAATTACAGTAGTAATGTGTATAAACAAGATATATTGTACAAAAAAGATACTGAGGCTCTATAAGTAATTATAAAATGTACAGAAAAGTATACCCAAAAAAAGACAGATTGTAAGTCCATACAGTCATTAGACGGTAGGGTGTTAAATGAGGAATATTGTATGTATATTTCTGATATAAAGAAAATTTCAATTTGTATTTACTCTGTGTGTTCATCTTTCATTTGTTTTTTTTATAATGAGTATAATTCCCTTTAATACAACAAATGCATTTTTTCCTTTGTGAATATCCTTGGATTATCATGTAGAGACAAACCCTAGTGTTTACTAGTATTGTGTTGGAGGAAATGATTAGGTCTAAAAATGTAACGAGTATTTTGAGACCGCTGATCAACCTTATTCTTACTTCCGTGTTTCTGACTTCTCTGTTCCAGCTTCTTCCCGGTTAGGACGGGCTCTTGCCGAACTATTTGGACTCCTTGTTAAACTTTGTGTGGGGTCTCCTGTTCGACAGAGAAGGAGCCACCATGCTGCCAGCACCACTACAGCACCAACACCTGCTGCTCGTTCAACAGCCTCTGCCCTCACTAAGCTCCTCACAAAGGGCTTATCTTGGCAGCCTCCACCATATACACCTACTCCTCGTTTCAGGTGAGGTTCTGCTTGAGATGTAGGAACTAGAAAATTGCTATGGAAGTAACATCACTTGTTCCTAGTGTTCCTAAATGACAGTGAACCACCTAATGAAATTTGTTGCTAAACTGTATGTCTATCCCAATGAAAGAGCAAGGTATTTGTTTTAGTTGTACCTAATGTGCAACATGAAATGTTGAAAGCATTTGTAGTCATATCTTGTGTTCTTTAATAGATAATAAATGTCACTTTTTGTGCCTTTGAAATTTAATCACAATACTATTTACCTACCTTTTCAATCTGTCAAGTCAGTTGGATATATTACATTTTCCTTTTGGCCTCTATGTAAATTCCCCATTGCTTCTGTGTCTGCCTCAGAAAAGGCTACAGTTTTTCCTTTTTGCTCTTTCTGCCTTTTAGGCTGACATTCTTCATCTGTTCAGTGGGTTTCACATCTCCAATGCTGTTTGATGAGAGGAAGTATCCCTATCACCTTATGCTACAGAAATTTCTCTGCTCTGGAGGCCACAATGCACTTTTTGAGTAAGGATCATTGCGTCACATGAAGGATTTCTTGAAGTTTAATCTTCTTTGCTGTGTACCTTACCAGCAATTTACAGCTTTGTAAATTACCTCTCTTGTGACAGTGGGCTATTGAGACACTGCCATTGGTTGGGTCCTTTAATGTTCTGGGAACCATGTGTCTCCACATTGTTGGAAGGTTGATATATAGACTGTCCTGGGTGTATTTGTAACGATCTCTGCTTTTTTTTCCATTTGGCCTCTAATTACTTATACATGTTTTCTTCTAGCCTTGTCTTTTTCTCTTGTTTCTCTAGCTAAGTTTCCCTGTGAGGGTATTTCTAATCACTTCAAAAGAAAGCCAATGAATGTTAGGGAGCTTGGAAAAATTACTAAAAGGAGGTACAGATAGTATCCTAAAATACTAATATTCTATTCTCATACTTTATCTTACCTGAATTTAGAACCTTCAACTGGGCTCTTTCCATGGGAGGTAAAGTTCCTGTGTCTGAAGGATTGGAACATTCAGACTTACCTGATGGCACAGGAGAATTCCTAGATGCTTGGCTTATGCTTGTGGAAAAGATGGTGAATCCTACCACAGTGCTTGAATCTCCACATTCACTGCCTGCCAAATTGCCTGGAGGTGTCCAGAACTTTCCACAATTCAGTGCCCTCCGCTTCCTTGTGGTAACTCAAAAGGTAACTAGTCATTTAAAAACGAAGTAATTTATCATGCTAACTGGACAGTTCTCATTCTGTTTTATACTCCTTAATCAAATAATGTCATATTATTTGAGAGTGACCACTGGGGATAGAATCCAGAACCTCACATCATCACCTGTGCTTAGGTAAATGCTCTACCACTAAGTTACATCCCTCAGCCCAATAATGTGAATATTGAACAATCCCTAATCCCACTAGGGTTCCTTACAAATGGTGAAGGAAACCATTGGAGAATTTTTCTATGCTGTAAATGTGAATAAATTTGAGATTGGTACTTCCAGAATTAATTAAATGCCCTTTCTTTGAGCTTCTTTAAGCTACATGAGTGGTGACTATGATTTTTTTGTCATTGATTGTGGTAGGGCTGTCCAGAGATATTATCACTTATTCTTCCTAAAGCTTTAAATTTAGCCAAAAAGATCTTCACACATTTTTTCAAATGATTTACAGGCAGCCTTTACTTGCATCAAGAACCTATGGAACCGGAAACCTTTGAAGGTGTATGGTGGTCGAATGGCTGAATCAATGCTGGCCATTCTGTGCCATATCCTCCGAGGAGAACCTGTGATTCGAGAGAGACTGAGCAAAGAGAAAGAAGGGTCTCGAGGAGAAGAGGATGCAGGGCAGGAGGAAGGTGGGGCTCGCCGGGAACCTCAAGTTAACCAGCAACAGTTGCAACAGGTAAAGTGTGCTCTCTCACATTAATGAAATATAAAGTTTATGGTCTTCCTAAGCAAGGAGATTGATTTAAAATCACTTTTCTTTTGACCCCTGGTACCAAAAAATAAAAATAAATAAAATCACTTTTCTTTGCATTGATTTTTTTTTTTATCCTGAGGAAAGCTGGAATGAAGTTACAATGTTTTGCACTAGTGATAGATTTGTGCCCTCCTAATTGTATTACTTTGATATTCTCAGTAGCTTGCTGCTACCAAGTTTTTTTTGAAAGCAGACTGTCTTCAGTTACTTTGTAGTTAATCTCTAAAGGGAAAAAATACTGTGACTCAAGTTTTTGTTCCAACAAATGCTTTCTATAATATTTTAGTCACATATACAGAACTTTTTTTATGCTTTTGTTTGAATTTACAAGCCACATTTAAAAATTGATGACTATACCACAGCAATATATGTGCACTTAAGTGTATAGCAGCACAATTAGTAATAACTAAATCTTGGAAACAACCCAAACGCCCATCAACCAATAAATGGATAAAAAAGATGTGGGTGGGGTTTTTTGTTGTTTTGTTTTTACAATGGAGTACTACTTAACCATAAAGTATAAACATGAAGCATTTATAGCTAAATGGATGGACCTTGAGACCATGCCCTTAAGTGAAATAAATTGGACACGTGTAAGCAAATACCACATTGCTTCTTCATTGTGAGAAACTGAAAGTGTAAATAAGAACCAAAATGTGAGGTAGTTATTATGAAATAGTGGGTAATTGTTCAAAGGGAATGAGGAAAAAAGCCAAAAAAGTGGAAACAAAACTTTGTAAATAAGGAAGGGAAGAGGGATTGAAGAGAGGGGAATTTAATGTATATCTAAGTCTTACCAATAAACTTAATTTTTTAAAACATTGGTGACTACAAAGTGGAAGTGAAAGGCACATAAGTTCCTGCCAATTAAGTCTCAAAAAACATTTTTAGACTTTTACTCCCTGAATTTTATGTATGTATATTTGCTTTATATCTGGAATCATATCCAAATCTCATATATTTTGTTTAATTTTATATATATATATATATATATATATATATATACACATGCCCCTTTTTTCCTATAAAGTAATAAATACTTCAAAAGTTTAGAAAATAAAACAAAGTTTTTTTAAAGGCATTCCTAATTTCTCCATGCAAGATAAACATTGTATCCTTTCATTCAGTTGGTTCCATACCTAATTTTTACACAGGTAACATCAAATAATGTGTAGAATTATATTTTTGCCATTGAAAAATTTTTTACTGCTATTTCATTGTTGGATGTTAATTCTTTCTCTTTTTAAGACAAGTTCTTACCGTGTTACAGTTCATGGTGGCCTTGAGCTCACTATGTAGCCCACAATGGTCTCAAACTTGGGAGCAGTCTCTCCTGCCTCAGCCTCCCAAGCATTGGATTATTACAGAGGTACACAACTGTGGCTTCCCTTATACTTTTATGTTGTAAAGCCATGGCATATCATTTCCATACTTATTTCTTAGGATTAAATCCCAAGAGTTCCAGTAGTAGGTTTCCTGAATCAGTTTTTCAGATACTATTTGTTGTCAGATTGTTAACCAGAAAATTGGGAACTACTTATGATGGGTATAAATCTCAGGCTTTTAATTATAATAATCCTGTTCCAAATTTACTTGAAGTATGGCGATGAAAAATACTTCAGCTTCCCATTGCAATGTGTAGGTTTAACATTAATACTGTGGAAACAACACTGAAAGGATCATTTATGTTGCCTGCCATAGATTATAATGTTCTCTGTTCATTTATAGTTAGAGAAGCTTTAGTTTTCATCTTGTAAAGGTATTTTTTTAAAAATGCATTTTGATATCTCTGTTAATGTGGTACTGAGTTCTTGGTTTCTATTTTGTGTTTTTGTTTTGTTTCTGTAGCTCATGGACATGGGTTTTACAAGAGAACATGCTATGGAAGCCTTGTTAAACACTAGCACCATGGAGCAAGCAACAGAATACCTTCTAACCCACCCTCCTCCAATCATGGGAGGAGTTGTTCGGGTAAGTTGGCATAGGAACTCTAATATTCTGGAATATCAGTTTGGCTACTAATACCTTTTTCTCCTCATCTTTTCATCATTTATCTTCATTTCTGTAAACAGTCTTTTATACATCTTTAAAGCATTATTTCTCTTCATAGTAACTCTCGAAGCCTCAATAAAATAACTACACGCTTCATGTTCCCTAATTGTGCAAATTACTTGGATTCTGTCAACCAAAAGAGAACAATAGAAAAGGCACACTTTTCTGAGATGCACAATAGGTGCTCACATTGAATACCCTTTCATGTACCTAACTTTCATTGCAAATTTTCCCCCAGTTTTGTAGTGACCAGGTAAGTGTAGTTTGGTTTTACTAGAGAGAACCTTATTCAAAGCCCCTTCACTTCCTTTAAAGTTTGAGTTTATGTGCTGAGCTTATGAGTTTAGTTTTGTTTTTTGGCTTCTTTTGTGTGTGTATAATTGTTGAATTTTCCATCATCACTTTAGGATCTGAGCATGTCTGAAGAGGACCAAATGATGAGAGCAATTGCCATGTCTCTAGGACAGGATATTCCAATGGATCAAAGGGCAGAGTCACCTGAGGTAACTAGGGAATGACAACAAAAGTATTTGGCCCATTAGTTTTAGTAGATCTGTGAATATTCTGCTGTTGCAAAATAATTGGTAAGATTAAAATTTTATTAAAAACATAGGAATACTCAATCTGAAGCCTGCTGTTGTATTGTATTTTGGTTTTTTGAGACAAGGTCTTGCTACCTATATCAGGCAGGCCTAGACTTCATAGCAGTCCTCCTACCTCAACCTTCCAAGTGCTAGGATTACAGGCCATGCCCCACCATTCCTGGCATGCTACCTTGTATTGACCTGAAATAGTAGATGAGACAAATATATTATTAGTCCTTATTGACAAATAAATGATACAGCATATAATTAAGAGTGCCCATTGGGCCAACATTGACTGTATATTCATGGGAAATAAGTTACTTCAATTTACCACCCTGGCAGAAAATAAAGGACAAAGTCTAAAAATGATTTAATGAATGATGCCATAAGGTACTATAGGTAATTGATAATGGTTTAGGTTGTTGCAGTCAGACTTCTCTGTGTTGCCTTAATTTACATGGCTTATGCCCCTACAGTCATTTACATACATTGATGAAAATTTCAACTCCTTGAGTAGAAGGAAGAAGAGTTTTCATATAGTGAGGCAAATACATTTTTAGGGTCTTCTCCCTCTTTCATTAATATATCCCATGTGCATTCTAAACTTCCTTCCCTGCCTCTAGGAAGTTGCTTGCCGCAAGGAGGAAGAAGAACGGAAAGCTCGAGAAAAGCAGGAAGAAGAAGAAGCGAAATGTCTTGAGAAGTTCCAGGATGCTGACCCATTAGAACAAGATGAGCTCCACACTTT
This sequence comes from Hydrochoerus hydrochaeris, assembly GCA_004027455.1. Lineage (NCBI taxonomy): Eukaryota > Metazoa > Chordata > Mammalia > Rodentia > Hydrochaeridae > Hydrochoerus > Hydrochoerus hydrochaeris. Next base: position 98,769 of record PVLA01002230.1, on the reverse strand, counting down.
CACAGATACCATGTTGCCAGGCTGCTTCCACCTTCTTGATGAATTGCCAGACACAGTGTACCGTGTATGTGATCTGATCATGACAGCCATCAAGCGAAATGGAGCAGATTATCGTGACATGATTTTGAAGCAAGTAGTCAATCAGGTAAGCTTTCAGGGAGCCAGGAATGAGTAGTATATGAAGTGATTTTCCTGCAGTCTTTTAGAATCAGTTGTCTTAAGAAGTTATTTTTGTGCTCAGTCAGATATAGATTGCTGTCTTGTCTCTGGATTGTTTTGATTGTAGTCTAATTTTTATTTGAATGTTTCCTGCAAGGGTAAATTTAGCTGTGTTACCAAATGTCTTTGAAGGGAAAAAAATCTTTTTCTAGCTATCTCCAATTTGTCTAAAATACATCTTACTCTTGAGTGTAACCCCCATGAATCAACACTGAAAATTTCTTTCTTTATTTCTATTTAGTAACAACTTCTGGGTAGATAACTGTAATGCATTGTTATGTACTTTTTCAACTCTTTTTTTTCTCATGTTAAAATTAATGTGTCCTAATCATAGAAAATACTTTATATCCCTACCCTCAGCGATAAGCAATTAACATTTTGATTGTAGTGATTTGTTTATATGTTTATGTCATTAACACTTTATTTCATATCACTTTTAAGCTTAGAAATAAGGGGAGGGTTTCAAAGAAAACTTTTAGACTACCTAAGTAAACATAACTTTAATGCATGGAAATAAAAATAAAGGAAAACTAGAGATTTTTCTGTAGAAATGTTTAGTTTCTTTATGATAGCATAAATTATTTTATGCAAAAGTAAAACCTGAATAGAAAAGAGTAATGATACTAATTTCATTATAAGAAATTTAACATTGGTACACTAAAAATAGACTGTTTCTAAATTTCTGGTTTTTATGATGCCAGGTGCAAGTTGGTAGAAACTTTTTGAGGTTCACAGTAACTTGACCACTTTGCTGCTTTTCTAGGTGTGGGAAGCTGCTGATGTATTGATCAAAGCTGCTCTTCCTCTGACAACAAGTGACACAAAAACTGTGTCAGAGTGGATCAGTCAAATGGCCACATTGCCCCAGGCCTCCAATTTGGCTACTAGAATCTTGCTTTTAACTCTGCTGTTTGAGGTATGATTTTATCTTTTGGGCTCCTATTCACTCATCAAAGAATTATCAAACACTTAGCATTGAGTAAAGGTATACAGCATGATCTAGTTTCAGGTAGGCTAAAATGTGCACAATTGAGTCCCTATAGTCTTTGCTACATGAATGATAGCCAACAGTTTTATCTGTGGTCATGAAGGCATATGCATCATATCTGGATAATAAAAGAAAGGCTTCTTTAATAAGTACTAATTAATAAGGTCAAAAGACTGTGGAACAGGACTTGAAAAGGATAATTAAGATGCCTGTTACACTGGTCATGGATTAGTTTTGCCTCTGCAACAATCTGCCATATAGTGGGATATCCTTTGGAATTTGAATGTTATCAGTGTTAAGGTAATAGGTATCAGAAAGAATAAGACTTTTTCCATTCCTGGTCAATAAGAACATTATTTGAGATGAGAGAATGGTTTGGCAAGATATGTTACTGTTCTGATAGCTTAAGAACTAGGAAGCAAATGACCTTGCATAGATGTCTTTGCATTCATGGCTCATTATGTGTGTCAAGTTGTCGCAGGGTTTTCCTTTTAGGATAGAAATGATCAAATTTCAGAAATGAAGGCTTTGGGGTCATCCAGTCACTCGTGGACCCCCATCTAAAAAGAGTCACAGATAATGATCTTGTATTTGCTTTACTCTTTTTTTCTATACACCTTATAAGTTCACACCAGCTTGTACCACTAATGGTACAAACATATCTAATCACTTTTATCCATCCTTTTACTAATAAAAATCTGCTGGATGGGATAGTTGTGCATATACCACCCAGCAGTGAGGCATACAAATTATAACCCTGTTGTGATTATGTTTAACAGCTGAGGTACTCTATTTTTTTCGCACTGTTTTCCTGTGTTATCATTTATGCATTATTCAATTTTTAGATGTCTAATAATTTATTTAAAAAATTACTTTCTCAAACACACATACCAAAACCAAACCAGTTTTAGTGGCACACTCCTGTAATTTCAAGACTTGGGCTGAGGCAGGAAGATCACAAGCTCAAGGCCAAGCCAAGCTACAGAGAGATACCTTGTCTAAAAAACAAACAAAACTCCACAAATGATCACCTAATTTATTGTTGGACATTCACTTCAGTGATTTCCTTTTAACGGCACCACTTCTGTGGAGCCTCAGTGAAAATTACTGTACTTCATTATTCCAGCTTCCTTAAGATTATAAGGCTTCCCTGTAAATCAAAAGCTTTGCAGCCTCAATATGGATAGTTAAGACTATATAGCCTGGATGACAATCTAATGATATTTATGATATTTATGCATTAAGTGCATGTTAACATGCCAGGTACTATGTATATTCATTTAAATCATCACAAAGGCTGGAGAATTTAACACGTCAGGTTAAATAGAAGATAAGTAGTTAAGAGACAGAGTTTGAATTCAACCATTGCTATTATTGTTTCACCCTGTGTTAGCTTATATGTTACTAAGTCTTGATATTGAGTAGACAGTTGTATCTTTTTTCCTTTGATTTATCAATCAGGAATTGAAACTGCCTTGTGCTTGGGTAGTTGAATCGAGTGGCATCCTTAATGTCTTAATCAAGCTCTTAGAAGTGGTTCAGCCCTGTCTGCAGGCTGCCAAGGAACAAAAAGAAGTTCAAACTCCCAAGTGAGTAACCCTATATCTAGCCCATTTTCACTTTTTTGCTCTCTTAGGGCTTGATTTCTTGGGTTTAGTGCTTGAATCAAGTACTTTTTGGGGGCAGATATAGGGCAAATATTGAATAATTTTGTAGTTTAAAAATAATGAAGTACCTAATGAAATGAAAATATGTATTTTTCCCATTTATGCAGGTTTGTAGCTTACACACAACAAATTATTCTCTCTTGTAGATGGATAACTCCAGTGTTGCTACTGATTGATTTCTATGAAAAGACTGCTGTCTCCTCAAAGAGGAGAGCTCAGATGACTAAGGTGGGTGATGTATAGTGTCTATGGTTGGCAAGATGGTGTAGCTGCTTAGGCAAAAGTAGAACAAACAAGAATGTGAGAGAGAACAGTAAGGAATGTAAAGGTCTTTGACCAAAGTATAAATCTTTTCAGGTATCTTCATAGCTTTCTCTTCCAAATATGATTTAGAATTCTTTTTTATGCTACTACTTGCTAAAGGTCTTAAGAACTTACTAGGAAATATTATTTTAAAATCTCTTTTGTTTTCAATGAGTATAGTGCAGTGTCTCCAAAGTCAGCTCTTTAGATGAACACTACATTATTGTAGTAACTTCAAATTAACATTTCTCTTTTGAGGAAAAGAAACAAAAGGAGAGTGGCTTGACAGAGTGGTAGATGGGCGTTTTTTTCAAATTTTATTAAATGTTCAGTTGAATTCTGTTTCCTGGGTTAGTTTTAGAAGAAATAATGACATTACTATGTCTGTAATCAACTTTGAAAGAAAAATACAAAAGACTTTGTAACTTTATATTTAGTATCTACAGTCCAACAGCAACAACTGGCGCTGGTTTGATGACCGCTCTGGGCGTTGGTGTAGTTATAGTGCAAGCAACAACAGCACTATTGATTCTGCCTGGAAATCTGGAGAGACAAGTGTGAGATTCACTGCAGGCCGAAGAAGATACACTGTCCAGTTTACTACAATGGTGCAGGTACTAATTCATTTAATGCTGCAGACTTCACTGTAAAGAGATAGATATACTGGATTTGCCTTTTGATTTGCATCTTTCTCAACTGGTAGTCCTAACATGACAGAAGGATTTCCACTATTTTTTTTTACAGTTTCACTATGTAGTTCACATTGCTCACTATGTAGCCCAGGCTAGCCTCAAACTTGTAGCTGTCCTCCTGCCTCAGCTTCCTGAGTACTGAGATTATAGCAATGTGCCACCACACTTGGCTACTCCACTTACATACTGTCTTGTAGTTTTTAAGAGCTGAGGCTTTTTAAAGTCATTGGTTGGACCATGAGTCTGTGGCAGTTTGATTCTGATCTTTCTGGATGTGATTTTCTTTCAAGTGTTAGGAAGAGGTTAGGGAATATATCTGATGTACTGAAAAATACATCAATATATAGGGATTCAATATATAGAAATTCAATATATAGGGAGTTGTTTATGCCACTTTCCCTCTTAAGCCTTTTGTATGTACTCTGTGTAAATTATAGGAATGGGATAAATTGCCAAGGTTTCTTCCTTTCACAGCACTTTGCCAGAAAGTTCTCCCCCACCACCAACCTTTATAATTATTTTAGTAGAGATTTTTTTTGTCTGTTTGAATTCTTAGGTTAATGAGGAAACAGGGAATCGACGACCTGTGATGCTGACTCTCCTCAGGGTACCACGGCTGAATAAAAACTCAAAAAACAATAATGGCCAGGAAGTAGAGAAGACACTGGAAGAATGCAAAGAAATGGATATCAAACATAAAGAAAATAAAGGCAATGCTATGGGCTTTCATTTTGAATCTTTTAAGTAATATCTTACCTAAAGCTAGTATAACTTTATGCCTTAAGATTTGGCCAGTTTCGCCACAAATGCTTTCGATCTGACTACTTAGCAAATATAAGATACATAGTACGCACCTATTTGCATGTCTTTTCCTGTGGTCTAAGAGTTGATATTTGTTGTATTTCTTCTAATAAGACCAAAGCTGTCTGGTCTCTTGGGAGAGATGTGGAAGGAAATGTGACTTTAAAACTATGTAAATTATCAATTGTAGATATCCCTTTGACCTTGGAGATTACAAACACTGAAAAGGAGGCAAACCTGGAAGAAACAAAAACTGGGGAGATGCTGATCCAGGGCCTGACAGAAGATATGGTGACTGTTTTAATCCGGGCCTGTGTCAGCATGCTGGGAGTCCCTGTGGACCCAGATACTTTGCATGCCACCCTTCGCCTCTGCCTGAGGCTCACCCGGGACCACAAATATGCCATGATGTTTGCAGAGCTGAAGAGTACCCGCATGATCTTGAATTTGACCCAGAGTTCAGGTTTCAATGGATTTACTCCCCTGGTCACCCTTCTCTTAAGACACATCATTGAGGACCCCTGTACCCTCCGTCATACTATGGAAAAGGTGAGTATTTATTTCACATAATGATATAGCATCATGCCTTTGTTTTCCTTGGTATCAGAAGTTATTTCTGGTTCTTTTTAGATATATATGCTACATACTCTGCCCAGCAAAAGTTCTCACCTATATGCTTGGAAATTTGCTTGGATATGGTAGACTATCCTAGTAAGTGACATTTTTAAAAAAAGAACTAGCCAACATGGTGGCACATGCATTGTGATCTCTGTACTCTGGGAAACTGCAACAGAAGTTCAAGCCCAGTCAGAGCAAATTCATGAAAGAAACCCTGTCTCAAAATTAAAAATAAAAATGGGCTGGGAATGTAACTCAGTACAAAGACCCTATGTTTAATCCCAAAAACCAGGATACACTAGAAAATATATTTCTACACTTAAATGTCATGTTACTGTTTTTAGTACTTTTATCTGGAATGTCCTCTCAGCAATCCTAAGTTTCATTAACTAAGCCAAAAATGGTTACTAGAAAATTGGAATACAAAGTTCATGCCTTTAAGATCACTTGTGTGTGGGAACTCCTCTCAAACATTCATCCAAGAGCCTATTTTCAAAAAACTTCCATTTCTGATTGTAAAAGTATAGCAAAGCCTTTTAAATATTATGATCTGTGAGGCACTGTGGTATGCACTTAACAAATACCCACTGTGTAGCTCAGATAGCAGTTTATATCCTTTATAAAGGAATTTATGAAACATTAGAAGAAAGGACTTAGTAACTACAAAGCATAAAACATGGAACATCAACATTAAAACAACGGCAGAGAGATTGAGGTCAAACATTTTAGTAGTAAAGCTTTTTCTCCTCTGTGCTTTTGTCTCATGTGCAAAACCAAGGGAACTACTAAAGGCATCATGCATAGTGATCCAAGTTCAGGAGATAGCAGGGAATAAACAACTGTACAGACAGACTTTGGAAGTTTATACAATGTAAAAATGGTGTAAATAGGGTGCCTCATTGGATGGGAGAAATCTTTCAAAGCTTTAACAAAGTGCAAATATTTGATAATATCATTATATATGTGTATGGAAAGCCAGGCATACTTTTACTTTTGATAGGAGTAGAAATTGGTACAACCACATGGGGGGAGAGGTGCAATTTGGCATTATTAATTTAAGATGTCCTTTGATCTATAAATTCTGTGGCCAAGAATGTTACCTGATGGCAAACATCAAGTATGCCAGCATACATTCACTGTGGAATTGCTTTATAATATCAAGAAACTAGAGTTCCAATGTCCAACAGTATCAAAATTAGATGAATTATGCAGTACTTTACATAATTCACATCTTTATGTTTAAAAGCAAAATGATTGTTGGGTGTGGTGTTGCATTCTTGTAATCCTAGCACTCAGGAGTCTGAGTTAGAAAGCTTGCAGTGTCTTTGAAACCAGCTTGGACTACAAGGTGAGATCCTGTCTCATAAAACCAAGAGAATAAATTAATTTATAATTATAACTGCATAGGGAAAATATTGGGGCTAGACTAAAAGAATGACTGATTTGATAAGAAAAGCATTAAAGTAACAAGTACTAATTATAGTTGAGTTTTAAAATCGAGTTCTTCATACATTCCTATATTTTCCATTATTGCCAAGCAGTTTTAGGAGAAGAGCAAAAGTATAGCTATATCTGAGCCCAGATATCAAAGCAAGTAATCTGTAATAGTTTGGTATCTCCTATGTCTGTTAATGTCTCAGACTTTTATTTGAGGCATAAAAATGGTTTAAGTTTGTTCTTATACCCTGAGTGGATGTCAGTGTTACATATTTTGAATCTTTCTGACTTAAAATCAGTACAGTATCTCAGGAGACTAGGAGCTGGCACATAAATCTCCCAGTTTCTATTATGATTGCATGCAGTCTTGTCTAAGAATTGATAATTTTGAGGTGTTCTGTTAATTTTTTTACAAACCATGCTTTTTGAATTGAAAAAGGATAGAATAAGAATTGAAGACAAGTATATCTTTGTCCTAAAACTCCAGAGCTATTGTTTATTCTTTTGAAGCAGAGTTTGGTTAGTACTTTAATCTTTAGTAATTCTGCCTTGAGTACAGTTACATTTTTAGAAAACAGTGTTTCATCACCAGTGTTTTCATTTCTTTTCTCTAGGTTGTTCGCTCAGCAGCTACAAGTGGAGCTGGAAGCACTACCTCTGGTGTTGTATCTGGCAGCCTAGGCTCTCGGGAGATTAATTATATCCTTCGCGTCCTTGGGCCAGCCGCTTGCCGTAATCCAGACATCTTCACAGAAGTTGCAAACTACTGTATCCGTATCGCCCTCCCAGCACCTCGAGGTTCAGGAACTGGTTAGTTTCATTTCATTTCATTTCTGGCCTTGGAAACAGTGAAGTCCTTGGTATAACTCCAGAATTTTTTTTTCTGTGATTAAATCTAAAACTTCAAGTTTTTCTAGGCAAATATAAGGACTTTGACAGATCATTTGGGCCACTTAGTTCAGTAAGTAGTCTATTTATGTAGTTTCTCTGAATTTTGCCGTGTTGTCCCTGCCAGATATACCAAGAACTCATTAGTCTAATCTTTACCTTGGAAGAGTTCACCTTGATGGGCCAGTAGAGCTGACATACAATTGATAGTATATAAGTAGAAAATTAAGAAACAAATGGGTATGTGACTCATGAGATGCAGTGGGACAGTTAGTATATCTCAATTTCTGCCGAAAAGTTATAACCTATATTTCATTATGAGGAAATAACTGGATAAATTTTAGGATGTTTTACAAGACACCTGGCCTAGATTCTTCAAAAACATTAATGTTGTGAAAGGATAAAATGGCAAGTACCTTCTAGATAAGAAGAGACCAGAGAGAAAATAATACATCACTTTGGTTGGTCCCTGGCCAGATATGGGAGATTAGGCTTGCTTTGTATGCTCTGTATTATTAGATAATAAAATTGTATGCATGTTAAATTTCCTGGATGTTACAGTGGTGGTGTAGTTGTGTGGAAAAGTATCCTTGATCTTAGGTATATGTGTACCTATTCAGTGGTAGGCAAATGGTAACTCTAGGTGAAAAGTCTAAGGATTATTATTGCACTGTCTTTTCAATTTATCCACAGATTTAATAAGTTGCATTTTTACTAAAATGTTTGGAAATTATAACCTTGTACTGTGCATTCTTCATGTATAATTTTATTTAATCTCAACCAGATGTCAAGAATGGGAAAATTGATGGTTGTTGAAGTAACAAAATTAGATTTCAAAAAAATTTTTTTCCTCTCATTTTAATCCATGTAGTCCTATATTAAATCCTTTGGAATGTAGCAAAAGTAAAAACCAGTTTTCATGTATACTCCTTGAACATTGATTAATAGTGGCCTTCCTAAAGTTTGGGTATTATGTAAACCCTCTTCTAAATTTTTCTTGTTTGGTAACCAAATTTAGGTAGTACTCAGTTACTACTGACTATGTTTTTTCTCTCATTTTGGCTTAGCTTCAGATGATGAATTTGAGAATCTTAGGATTAAAGGTCCTAATGCTGTACAGCTGGTGAAAACAACCCCTTTGAAGCCTTCATCTCTGCCTGTCATTCCCGATACTATCAAGGAAGTGATCTATGATATGCTGAATGCTCTGGCTGCATACCATGCCCCAGAGGAAGGTATGTGACTACTCCACCTCAGGAGGCTGGGACTAAAGAAAATGCATGACTTTCCACAAGTCATTTTAACTAACTCATGATTTAATAGCACTCATGTTATAACTACACTTTGAAGATGAAGATAAGACATGCTGCACATTTCTGAAGAAACTAGTAGTCATATAATATGATAGGTACTAGGGTAGTCATGAATCTTAGGATAAACCACCTGCTATCTTGGCAAGACTGGGACAGGTAGGAAAGTTCCTTATAACAGGTTTGTTTTTATCTATTTTCTTTTGTATGAGTGTGTAACATACAGAGTAGAATGAACAAACATTTGAAAGGAGATAATAGCATGTTGTACACAGATTGAGAATAAAATGCCAGGAATTCTCTAATATTTTTGTACTCAAAAGCAAGCTCATATTGTCCAAAGAGCTAGTGGCAGTATTAGAGGATATGACATGGCAGTATTCCTTCCCCTTTTTTTGGCAACGGGGACAGAATCTGTGACTTCATACTTGCTTATACCACTGAGCTAAATCCCCGGCCCTATATTCCTAATTTAAAGGCTATTTATAAGTAGAAAAACATGATTGAATTTCTTGGAACTCAAGCTTCCATTCCAATCAAGTCATTCTGGGTTTTACTCATGATAATCTTATGTGATGTGTGAATTTTATTTTATTTTGGAAGTTTATTTCTGGGATGTTGTTGTTTGTTTGTTTTTTAGCAGACAAATCAGATCCTAAACCTGGGGGCATGACCCAGGAAGTTGGCCAACTCCTACAAGACATGGGTGATGATGTGTACCAGCAGTACCGGTCCCTTACTCGTCATGGCAGTGACTTTGATGCACAGTCAAGTTTTTCCTTAAATGTAAATCAATTCTTAACAGTTTCTATCTTTCCTTCCATTACTCATGTGTTCTCTGTATTTAGGATTATGCCAGGGCATCTTGAAAAGTATTTAGATATGTCTACAAATTATCTTTTGCCTAAAAATGAAATTTGGACTGTCCCTAGAAATTTCCTTTCTCCCTACTCTCCTAGTCAATGTGTTTATAATGATAGCATCCCACTAATTCTAGAGGGAGAACTTGATTAAAGCACTGGCCAAAACAAAATCTGTAGCATTCCCACTCTGGTACCCTGGAAAGGGGAGTCCTGTCATTTGGGGACAGCTGTCTTTGAAATTCATAAAGGCTCAGGACCTTTGTTCTTCCACAGAGTCAAGTCTTTGCTGCAGATGGTACCTCTGGTGAGACTTCCACATCTGGGACCTCCCAAGGAGAGGGTAATGATTTGCGCATCTCTTCTATTGCTACTCTTAGGAGGATAGCTTGAAGAGCCTATAGGGAAAAGACTATGGGTGACCTGGGCAGAAGGCAGTAAAATACAGATGTTATTGCCACATTTATTTGTCTAAGTGGACTTTGTCAGGGATTGTGTAAGTAAAGAGTCTCTATCTGCTGAAGTTGATGTAACTTCTATTGACCTGTTAGTGATTGCTATGGTAAAATAAATGATTTACAGTCTTTAAACTAGCCCATCTATCTTTTAGTAGATTATCTTTGGTGCTGATGATGTTATTTTAATTATATACCCTTTTCAAAGGATTTTGGCAGTGTCAAAGAGCCCATTACCTATGCACCATGAATTAGAGTTATGTCACATCAAAACAAGTCAAATGCAAACTTCCAAGAGCTGCTTAACCTTGAATAGGGGAGTGCTTTAAAATCTACTTTAGGAGATAATTGACTTAATATCACACTAGTCCCTAGAGATAAATTGAAAAAAGGAAATACTAATGAGATAGTAGATAAATTACTTTAATATGCTTACTTCCCATATGAAGTATAGGATAGATGATAGCTATATTACTGAAGGGAGGCATCTTTGCTCACTGTGTGGCAAACTGTTAGACTCCAAAACGAATCCTTGTACTTAAAAGATATTTGTCTAGTAAAGGAGGCCTGCAGTAGTTACAATGCAGGGTAACTGCTGGAATGGATGCATACTTAGATAATGTATAGTTTGCACAACAGTATCTCCATATATCTGGGTATCTATCATAGTAGAACATTTATAGAAGTGAGCATTTGAGCTGAACCAGGTAATTATGTGCTAGGCAAGTATAAGGGAAGGTTGATGTTGAGAGAGAGTGCAGGGCATGATTAGAGAACTATTAGTACAGTATTTCTAGAGTATAAAATTACATGCTAGAATAAGGAAATGAAGGAGGTACATGAACAGTTGAACAAACCCTTCCGTTTTGTATCTACATACTATGTAGAAGTCTGAGTCATCCTGATTGTCTGTCCTGCAACCATAGTGTGAAAATAGAATCATCCAGCTTATACAAGTCACCCAAAGTACTAGTGAAGTTGTATTCTTTATACTGAATGCTTGATTTTTTCCATAGTGTGAAATTGAACCAGTGTTTGGCTCTTTTCAGGAGCTTCAACTCCAGAAGAGTCCCGCGATGGGAAGAAAGATAAAGAAGGGGATCGGGCCTCTGAGGAAAACAAGCAGAAAGGCAAGGGCAGCAAACCTTTAATGCCTACTTCCACTATCCTTCGTCTTCTGGCAGAGTTGGTGAGGTCCTATGTTGGCATTGCTACCCTGATTGCCAACTACAGCTACACTGTGGGCCAGTCTGAACTGATCAAAGAGGTAATATTTCCAGTTTTGCTTAAGATACTAAATTTCAATTGTTTGAGTGCCTGCTATGTGTTGGACACTTTGCTGGGAATTCATACATACTAAGTGCTCACCCAGTGAGCACCTTTAAAGCACATTAAAAATCTAGACCTCTTCCCCAGTGTGGCACCATAGGCTTACTCCAGGAAGTGGTTTAATAACATTTGATGTTTTTTTGTTTCTTTTGGTTGGTTCATTGGTTGGTTTTTGGTTTGCAATTTGGAGATTGCAAAAAAGGCCAGATGAAAATCAAAAAGATCAGTTAGGAATCTGGTATTATAATCTTGATAATAATAGGATCTTGGTGAAGTTTCAAAAATGAATGGTTGAAAAGATGTTTTAGAGATGGAAATGACAAGAGTTGGATTTGGAGGATAGTAAAGGAAATTAACTCTTGTTTATTGTAGATTTTATCGTTCCTTTTGTGCATGGCATCTAAAAACAAAAGGGTAAAAGGTTTGAGGAGAAAATGTGAAGTTTAAGTAAATATATCTAAGAGCTGGTGAAATAAACTCTACATATTATACTGCCCCAAAGTTGTGGTTCAGAGTTCATTATAACCTAACTAATAATTGTTCGCAGAAAGCCCTGCAATATTACAGAAACTGCAAATATGCTCTGCAATTGATTTTTTTTCTTTTTGGTGAGAGGTCTGCAAATAGGCAATGTGAGAGCCTTGCTCAGTCTCTCAGTTCTTTTCACTGCTAATTGACCACAGCCCAGTAACCCATCTCTGGCAGATATACCAGCGTTCCTGCATCAAAACAGGTTATTGTAGCATCTTTAGCTATTTCACAAGTGTTCTCTGTTTTTTCCTTCTTAAAACCTTAAGATGCCACCAAAATGCCTTGCACCTTCTAAGCCTTTATTAACACAGTATTTTATTAAATTAATTTTTTCATTGTGAGAGAGCATATTTAGGGTTTAAAGTATAAAAATAGGCATTTGTATGCATTTCCTGACTATATCTAAAACTCAGGTTTTCATAGCTCATGGGTGCTCTAGGAACCTAAGAAGATAGCAGTGTTTACCTTCCACATGTGCTCACACATGCAAAGAACACCACATGTCTTAATCACCAAGTCTAAATCTCTTATCAGTAGAGCTTTGGAAAAGAATGAAGTCTTGTTTTGTATGTCCTAATATGGAATTATCCTCGGGTTAGATTTTTCAAGTGAGTGGACACTTTGAGAGACTATGTAATATTCCTTTATGTTTTAAATGACTGTCTAATGTGGTTTTTCTATGCAGAGGAACTCATTTTGTAGGTCATAATTTTATACTTTGTAAGTAGCAGAGAATCTGAGAGTGAACAAGAGCACTAGTCTTATAATCTGGAAGTAGCTCTGTCTTTTAAACAAATTTTACTTTAATCCACATTAGAAGTACACAGATCCAGACAATAGTCAACTCTTTGCTACATAACTGTCAGCCAACTTAGCTGCCCCTCCTCACATGAACTGAATTTGCATTTTATATAAATAGATCCTATAATGTGAGCTCTTTTGTATTTGACTTTTTCTTAACGTCTTTGTAACATTAAATCTTATATGTATTCTTTGCATTGCTATATAGAATTAAAATTACGTGGATGTATCGATTCTTTTTTACCCATCCTACTGTTAATTTAAAAGTTGAGTAGTTTTCTGTTTGAAACTATTACAAATAATGCTGCTTTGAGCATTTTTACACATGTGTTTATAAACCTAAAGAACTATTTTTGTTGGATGGTATTTGGCTAGGAGTAGATTTGCTTCTACAGCATGCATTTGTTAAGAATTAGAAGATTGGTGCCAAAAGCTTTCCAGAATACTTTTGTCAAGTGATTTGATACCAGCAGCATAGAGAAATTCTGATTGCATCCTGTCAACGTTTAGTAATTTTTATACCCACTCTAGTGATTAAGACTGCATTATGGTTGAAATTTGCATTTATTGATCACCTTTTCTTAGGCTTATCTGCCATTTGGATATTTTTCTTTGGGAAGTGTCTATTGAAGTCTTGGTGTGGTCTTGCTTTGTTTCACCGGCTGGTTTCTAGTTCCAGGGCTCAAGCTGTCTTCCCAGCTTCAGCCTTTTAAATAGCTGGGGCTGGAGGTACACACCACCATGCCTTGCTTTAAAATCTTTTATTCTTGTTTTTAAAGATCTTGTTTAATGTCTCCAGTGACCTACTGGTACTGGCTATTGATAAGTGTTTTGCAAATACCTTTGATTATTCTCACCTCAAACACTGAGATTATGGGTATTATCTCTTTAACAGAGGAGAAAAGGCTACATGCCCAGGGTCACACTGTATAATAACAAGCTAAAATTAGAATCCAGATCTCTGATACCAAAGCTGTATCTTCTATACTTGGTCACAATGTGTTCCTAAATTGCAGAGCTTTTTCCAGCTTTTACTAATAGTAACCTTACATGACATTATTTATACTTTTATTTGGAAAACAATTTTATCTTGGTATTTTATTGTAAATAAAAATTTCTTTCTGGGGCTGGGGATTTAGCTCAACAGTATAAGCGCCTGTGTGGTGAACGCGAGATTGTGAGTTCGATCCCCAGTACCAAAAAAAATAAAAAGTAAAAGTTTCTTTCTAAGATAAGAATTACCAGAGCATAGATCATGTAGAAGAGTCTGACTTTCCCTTCTTGGGCCTCATTTTGCTATTTTAAGTATCTTTGGCTGATTATGCTCCTATGCAACTTACACCAGGCACATTGCAGATTTAAGTAAAATTACAATTTAATTGACTTGTGAAGTGATTATAGTACTCAATTAGGAATCAATATTGCATACCTCAGCCTTCCACTAAATTCTTAGTGTGAGCCACTTTTCTTTGGGCCTCATATTGCCTATCTGTCCAATTGGAGAAATACTTAATTTATCTTAATATATTTATAAGCTTATAATAAACAGTTCATTGAATATCATATATAAAAACATTAGAAGAAAAAAATGATAGGTATATATGTTAACTGGCAGGAAATAATTGTGATTTGTAAGATTTATAAAGGTTCCCAAAAGCTTAGTTTCCTCACATATAAAGTGGACTTGATAATTTGTCACTGGATGACTTGAGGCAAAATTATGTGTTTCTACCCTCTTGCTGTGGAAAATATGTAACATACTTGTCCTTGTGAGAAAATGTCACAATTGACTTTTCAGGACTGCAGTGTACTAGCTTTTGTTCTGGACCACCTCCTCCCACACACCCAGAATGCAGAGGACAAGGACACACCTGCTCTGGCCCGTCTATTCCTCGCAAGCCTGGCTGCTGCAGGGAGTGGTACAGATGCCCAGGTTGCCCTAGTGAATGAAGTAAAAGCGGCCCTGGGACGGGCATTGGCTATGGCTGAGAGTACAGAGAAACATGCCAGGTAAAAATCCTGCCTGACCTAGTGCTAATAACCCAAAATATCCACTTACTGCATGCTTGATCCATGAAGTCCTTTGACCATGAACGAGAATTCTAGTTGTACTAGTATTGTACATTCTGATCTTTTTAAATAATTATAATTGTGCTTCAAAATACCCAAAGTATGGGTTACCATCTGGAGAAAGTGGGCAAACAACTAGAGAAAACAAATTTTTTTTCTAATCCTCAAGTAAGAAGTTGTACAGGCTATGCATTTCTATTTCCTTAATTTAAATATAATTTGTTTTTTATAAATGAAAAATGGTAACACCCAAGGAATAGTTCTGGTCTGTGTAGTTGTTACTTCCAGAAGGAAATACAAGAGTTATATGAGGCCAGCTATTGTAGTCATGGTTTAATAATGGGCTATATTCATGGAAGTGTCAAACTTCTCTCCCAGGCTTCAGGCAGTGATGTGTATCATCAGTACTATCATGGAGTCCTGCCCCTCCACCTCTAGCTTCTACAGCAGTGCTACAGCCAAGACTCAGCACAATGGCATGAACAATATCATTCGACTCTTCCTAAAAAAGGGACTGGTTAATGACCTGGCCAGAGTACCTCACAGCCTAGACCTGTCCAGGTAAGGTCATGCCCTACCCTCAGGCTTTTTGCCCTCTTACCCTCACCTAATTCATGTTGAAGAGGCAAGTGGGAAATCTTCTGTTGTAGGTAGGAGACCAGAGTTTGTTGTATTTTGGTTTTAGCAAAGCATTTACCTATCTTATTAAGGCCTTGGTTACATCATTTGCTGCAAGCTTAAAGGTTGGAGTATGCCTTTAATTTTTTTTACTTCCCTCCCTTTTCGATGTTTTGAGATAGTCTGTATAGCCCAGTGTTCTCAAACTGGCAGTGATCCTCCCAATTGCTCAGGTTGCAGGTGTGTACCACCACATCTGGCTCCACCCACATTAAATAAAACTAGTGTTTTATTGTAAGATTATGTGTGTACTATAAGAAATGTAAATGATCAAAAGTAAGAATGTAGGTACTATACCACTGCTTCCTTATTGGATATAATGTTTTTCTTTACTGTGCTAGATGTAGTCTTTATTAAAATGTTATGATGTATATGTTACTGCATAACGTGAAGGCTTTTCTAACAGATCTTGTTTTAATCTTGATTTTGTTACTATTCATAATTCTAACTTGTTGCAGTGACCAGCCCAGTGTCCTGTGAAAGATTTTACCTTCCAAATTTGTTCTTGTTGCTTACTTGCAGTGTATTTTAACTTGTTACTTTATTCCCTGTTATTTTCTGTGACCTTCCAATTAGATCTAAGGTTTATTGTAACAGTATAAACATTTCAACCTAGAATATATATTGTATATTTTACATTAGGTACATCTCATATTGCATCATGGTGACCTTTGAATCTGCTATTCATGTTAAGACTGACCAATGAATTAAAATGATAATCGTAATTTTAAGTATATCATTATATCATTCCTTTCTTGCTAGTATCTGGAACTGTACAAATGTGTAGTTCACTATCAAGTATATACTTAATTGATAATCCCTGGTGGATTCAGTTAATTTCTTTGGGGATTTAGAATGGCATCTTTATGATTTCTCATTCCTAATTTATTAGCTGCCATTTTTTTTATAACATAACCTCAGTGGGAAAGTCTGATTACCCTGAAATATAATTCCTTCTTAAAACCACTGAATGGTTTATTTGGATGACTGCAGTCATCATTCTTTTTTGTCCCCAACTGAATTAAATGTCTGGCCTGTTGGACCCCTTCAGGACATCTTTGTCTTTTTAATACAAAGCATTTGGGGGGGTTACTGGGATTGAACTCATGACCTTAGATTTAGCTTGAACCACCGAGCTAAATCCCTATCCCTACAAACCCATTTTGAAAAACATTGAAAAATTTCATGCTTGGCTAAAAGTCCATGTCAATAGTAGAATGCATAGTAGTATAATAAAAAGTATATGTCCACCTACATTAACCACTGATTAATATTTTGCTCCATTTGCTTTGTTTCCTTTTTTCCAGAGCTCAATCATTAGAAATTAGTTATAAACAAATGATACTTCAACTCTATCAAATGGCTACTAAGAACAGACATTTGTTTCCTTTACATAGCTACAGTTCCATTATTGTACCCAAGAAATATACCATTAACTAAGTATTAGGTCCTGAGTTTGAATCCCGGTTCCAAAAATATATTACATGTAGTTTGCATTCATATACCCTGAATTATTTTAACTAATGTCTTATATCCTGGGAGAGTGTTTTAATCTGTGATACAGTGAAGATAACACATAGCAGTTTCGTTGTCACAGGTCTTTTTAAGGCCAAATATCTTACAGAACATCCCTCAGTCTACACTTACATAATTTCTCCTTTAAATTAAGTTCATGTTAAATGTTTTTAGGAAAAGTAGTATGTAAATGATGTTTATTCTTATATCACATCAGGAGACACACAGTGTTACTTTGTCTTATTATTGGTGCTAGATTTGATCACATAGAATGATGTCTATTAAATTTCCACTTTGTAATTATCAGTAAATTGGTACGAGATCATGTGATGATCAAGTGAATACTTTTTCAGTGGTTTTTGGCAGTGGCAATCCTTGCCTGGATCAGTTGCATTACCGGTTGCAATGTTGGTGATTTTCTGTTTCTATCATTCTTGTTTAATGACTACCTTTCTTCCATAATAAAGAACCCCCATCCCCATTTTTTATATTTGTTAGTTTAGATTCTTTTTATATTCAGTGTAAATGATGATGACCAGTGTAAATGGTGATGGCCTATCGTCACCATTGTTCTTTTTGATACTTTTAATTGTGCCTGTGATAATGACCCCATTAACTTTCCCCCATTAATTTTTTAAAGCTTTCTGGCCCAATGAGATCCCAGGCATGCCTTTTTATCTTCCTGAAATCGGTTGTTCTGATGAATTATGGTTCCTTTTTTAAAAGAAATTTTTAACACCAAGTACATTTATTAGAAAAGAAGAAAGTGATGAAATATCCTCATATCTTGAGAAATTTAAAATAAAGAATAGAATAAAACCAAAAACAAATAGGAGAAAATAATAGAAAGCATATGCATACAGATAAACAGCACTTCTCTGGTTTTACCAAGCACCTATTTGGGTTTATACACCTTATATTTATAAATTATGCCACATCTCCAACAGCAGCTCCTATGATCTTTTTACTGAACCCTAGAAAGACCTGCAAAGTATAATTTGAAATTCACAGGACTTAAAAACTTTTATCCACTGGGGGTGTAACTCAGTAGAACATTTGCCTAGCATTCACATGGGCCCTGAGTACAATCCTCAGTGCCACCCATAAAAAAATCAATGTTTCTTATTACACAACTTGGGTGTGTTTCAGAAGTAGTTTTCTACTTGCATGCAATCATCTAGAATATATTCTGACTTCTAATTAAAAATTTGTTTCTTGCATGGTTACCAGAGCCCCATGACATATAGTGATTTTTTTTAGCCCTTGCTTTGGGGGTAGGTAGCTCTCTGAAGGCATTTACTTTTTATGTAAACAGTAAGTAAAATGTTAGTTTGCAACCTTGTACCCCTTTCTCTATTAGAAGCTTCAGTTATAGGATCCTTAGTGGACAGACAGCTAGTACTTTTGTGCTTACTCTACCTCTGTATATTCCTTTATCTCAGTCCCAACATGGCCAACACAGTCAATGCTGCTCTGAAGCCTTTAGAAACACTTTCCCGGATTGTGAACCAACCCAGTAGCCTTTTTGGCAGCAAAAGTGCTTCTAGCAAGAGCAAGTCTGAGCAGGATGCCCAAGGAGCATCTCAGGACTCCAACAGCAACCAGCAAGACCCAGGTAGAAAATAAGTCAGTGGATTGCAGAATTGGATGGGCGGGTGTGTATAGTTGCTTTGTGGGCACGGGATTATGGCTGCTCTGACTTGATGTTATTTCCCTGGGAACTTGCTGGCCTTCCAGAGATCTATCGTAGTGATGTGGGAATCTACCCCACAAAGAATTCCTTCAAATTGGAGCCTTGTTTGGCTATCCTCACACGTAGCCTTGTCTTTTCCTTTGTCACCCATTCATTTATTTTCTGAGAATTTGTAAACTTGCCTGAGGAAAGAATTGTCTTCATGCTTGCCTCATGATGCCCAGCACATAGACACACCCTTTGATTATTTTACTGGTTGGTTGATTGTTTCAGGCGAGCCTGGGGAAGCAGAAGTGCAGGAGGAGGATCATGATGTCACTCAGACAGAGGTGGCAGATGGGGATATCATGGATGGGGAGGCTGAAACCGACTCAGTGGTGATTGCTGGGCAGCCTGAGGTGCTCAGTTCACAAGAGATGCAGGTAGGGAGGCAGATCATCCAGCATTCCCTGTTGCAGCACTGAACCAAACTCCCAGGTGGTGTGGGTGAGTGAGTACTTTAGATCCCAGCCTCAATGTTATCTGCTTTGCAGAGGAACACAGATGGTATACTTAGTAGATGTTCAGCAAATGTATTTGAACTGTATCAAAGGAGGTATGGGGGCAGGACCAATGTGCCATATACTATGAAATGGTATAGATCCAAACCAGAAAATTTAGGGACAGGTGAAATGTTGAAGTAGAAAGCTGGTCTGAGGCCTTTGGGCCCAGGATCTTATATTTCCTCAGCTCTCATCATTAATGGAGTCTTCTTAACACCACCTGATCCCATAGCACCAGCTCTCACTGGGGCAATAAAATGATAGTCTTCTAGAGACCCTAAGGAGAAAACATTATAATTTCTGGAGCTGGTAGCAGTGGGTAAGAAATTGGGTCTGTGGTCCTTAGCCGCTGGCTATTAGGAGATCTACATGTACTCCTGGACAGCCTAAGACAGCCTTGTATCAGCCAATTGGGATGGACCTATATGTAGAACAGTCTGAGTGTAGATTGGCAGCACATGGTCATTTTTATGCTGTTACCACAAAATGTGTGGTTTTTTTATGTAACATCCTGCATCACACATTATCCTAGAAATGTATGCTCCCTTGCTGGCTCTTTTTAGGGCTTCAGTGCTAGCACAATGATAGACTTGTGTGCATCCATATGTATGTTCTATTTCTCTCCAGGTTGAGAATGAGCTGGAGGACCTGATAGATGAGTTGCTTGAGAGGGATGGCGGATCTGGGAACAGTACAATTATAGGTGAGAGCCCCAGAACTGAGTATAGCCTCTTCCTTTGCTTCAGTATCTTTTGGGAGGATCCTTTTTCTTACCATCT
Organism: Hydrochoerus hydrochaeris; assembly: GCA_004027455.1. Taxonomy (NCBI): domain Eukaryota; kingdom Metazoa; phylum Chordata; class Mammalia; order Rodentia; family Hydrochaeridae; genus Hydrochoerus; species Hydrochoerus hydrochaeris. The sequence goes on along the minus strand of PVLA01002230.1, from coordinate 78,593 downwards.
GCTTGCTCAGCTCTGCCTACGGGCTCATAGCCAGCCTAGTTTGCTGCTGGTCTTGATGTTGATGATCTTACAGATGAGAAATTCACAAGCCATCTATAGGACTGTGCAGGTCTGAAGTATTGTGGGGGGGCGGGGGGTGACCAGAAGTATAGTTGATAAACCTCAAGCTCAACAAAAGTGTTTATTTTTATAAAAGACTAGAGGAGACTATAGGTTGAGGAAATACTTTTCTTTCAGTTCTTCAGTCAAGTCCACAGGCTTTCTCTACCTCTGGGTCTCAAACGTGTACAAGGGTGACTAAGGGTGGCCCTTTTTAAATATCAGTGGGAAAGTGGCAAAGTACTGTCGCTTGGTTTCAAGAATATATGTGTTTTTTATTGATCAAGAAAATCAAAGGATAAATGAAAGTAGACATTTTTTTTAACTCATGACCTCATGCTTGCAAAGCAGGTGTTTATGCTGCTAAGCCAAATCCCCGGCCTAAACATGTATTCTTAAAATTTACAAAGCTCTTTTACACCCAGTATCCTCTATAATTTCACAATTAGTGGGAATTGCAAGACAGATGGGATGATCCCATTTTACAGATAAGCAAACTGAGACTCAGACAGGTAAAGTGACTGGCCAAACTCACCTAGCTAGTTGGCAACAAAGATTCCAGGTCTTATCCCTCATCCAAAAAAAGTGGATGTCTGCTAGATGTATATAGCTACTTAGACACACCCAACCTGGAAAGGGAAGTCCTCTGTTGTTCAGTGAAGGCTCTGCTCTGTAACCTTCAGTGAGCAGAAGTGGAGAAGATGAATCACAAGAGGACGTGCTGATGGATGAAGCTCCTTCCAACCTCAGCCAAGCTTCCACCTTACAGGCCAACCGAGAAGGTGAGAGTGCTGAAACCAAAAAGGCCTCCCTTCTTGCCCTGCACATCTGACAGACACTATACTAGGGTTTTCCTAGAGGCAGCTGCCCACATTTGCAAAATAAGGAAGCATTTGTCTGCATGCGCTGACATATACCATCCACTTTATCCTCAACCAGTTTTTCAAATATGTTACTACTACCTAACCAAAGTTTGTCACTTCTTATTTGGTTCACTTTCTTCTCACCCACCTGCTATCATCGTTCCAGATTCTCTCTTACCAATAAGATGTAGTCAGTAACAAAGTAGGGCTGAAAAGTCAAGGGGGCACCAGCAAACTTGTCTAAATCCTAGAAAATGAGCCAGCCTCCACATTCAGCCACTCTGCTCAGTGTATTGATGCAGATTGGCACTAAGGAAGTCAGAGCTGGCTTGCTAAGTCTAGATCTGATTCTTCCTCTCCTAGAGTTAGATAACCCATCACCTTCCCACTCAGTCTGCCGGCCTGCTTAGTTAGTAGCCTGTTTTCTAGCTACTCAGTGTAGTCCTCCAATGTGCTCCCTTTGTTTTAGATTCCATGAATATCCTGGACCCTGAGGATGAGGAGGAGCACACTCAGGAAGAGGACAGCAGTGGCAGTAACGAGGATGAGGATGATAGTCAGGATGAAGAGGAGGAGGAGGAGGAAGATGAGGAAGATGATCAGGTGAGGGGGGACTGTGTTTGGGTTGGTTGAAATAACCCCTTTTCCATGGGAACACAACTGCAGAAAAACAACAGTCTGGGTTACTAGCTAGCCTCAGCACCAGCCTCTCTCATGTGCACTTGTGGCCATGACATCAGACTTCAGAAAACCCTTACCTCTCCCGCAATTCTCCATCTCCTATTTTCCCTTAAGGAGGATGATGAAGGTGAAGAGGGAGATGAAGACGATGACGACGATGGCTCTGAGATGGAATTGGATGAGGATTACCCTGATATGAACGCTTCTCCCTTGGTCCGATTTGAGCGCTTTGACCGGGAGGATGATCTCATCATTGAGTTTGACAACATGTTCTCCAGTGCTAGTAAGATACAGGGGCTCAGCTGGGTTTTATCTCTTAATTCTTATACCCTTCTCTAGGGTATGCCAAGTAGTGAACCAAAACGACTATCAGTCTGATACAGACCACACTTCTTTTCCTATGCTGACTCCCTGGTGCAAGGGATATCTGAATCCATCCTTCATTAGCGTATCCTTAGAAAAAGGACTAATAAGAAAGTGGCTGGATAACTTGATCATTTGGGTTGTGAGACCAAGGCTGACTGCATCATGCACCTGCATACATGATACAATGATCGGGCAATCAGCTCTTATTTTCTGTAGCACTGGATCTTGAGGGTTTGATGGACACCTTTGAGCATGGCATTGGGGAGTGGATTTGATCATATTCACTCTTCATCAAGGATACATCTTTTTAAGGGAGAGTGAATCTCTTCCCTCTTCCCCTATCAACATCAAAGTTCACTTTAAGTGTCATTTAGAATTAAGTTCTTTGACTCAGGCTGTCTTGGTAGGACAGGTCTTGACCTCAAATGAGAAAGTATAGCTTAGCAGAAAACACTTATCTGTTCTGGTATATTGTCTTGGCCAAGTAATCTCTTACCTCTTTGAGCCTCAGTTTATCACCTGTAAATGAAAAATGTTAAAAGAAAAAAAATGGGTTGGATTATCTAATTTTCAAGATAATCTTCCATGATTTTCTTCATTTTTGTAATTTTTGGTTATCTTCCTTACAGTTGAACTTCTGTCTATTCAGAAAATTGAACAGATATTTGAGGTGTGCATACTGGGGATAAAGCAGTAACAGAAAGTAGTTGTTCCTCATAGGAGCATATGATCTGTTAGCAATATTGTTAGCAGGTACTATGTCATAATGTGGTAAGAAAACACAAGTTAAAGGGTTATCTAACCCATTCTCTGGGGTATTACAGGGCAAGTGACATCTCAGGCCAAGAAAAAAGAGCAGATACAGGAAGAGAAAGAAGGGTCTTCAAAAGGGAAGGAGCATCATGTGTGTGAGGGGCCTTAGAAACATCATTGTGACTAGTGTGGAGAATGGATTGGGAGAAGGTACTATTCAGGAGGCTGTTTCAGTATCTAGATGAAAGATGATGCCGAAAGCTATTATAGTATCAATGATTGGATTATTTATGGGAATGAGGGAGAAAGGACAAGGCTCAGGTTTCCGTGTGAGGAAGTAAGGCCCAGGAGACATGATTCTGTTTGCAAAACCATGGAAGAAATTTCTTTTTAGCACTGACCCCTTTTTGCATATTATCCTTGCAGCAGACATCCCCCCATCCCCAGGAAATATCCCTACCACACACCCATTGATGGTACGCCATGCAGATCACAGTTCCCTGACATTGGGCAGTGGCTCCTCCACAACTCGTCTCACTCAGGGCATTGGACGCAGTCAGAGAACCCTGAGGCAATTGACAGCCAATACAGGCCATACCATTCATGTTCATTACCCTGGAAATCGCCAGCCCAACCCTCCTCTGATACTCCAGAGGTAAGTTACAAAGATCTGTTGGACCCACTGGTCCTCTTGTAAGAATCTTCACTGAGCTTCAATGTAGTCTTGACTGTTGAGAAAATAGTCCCTCTCTTAATTCTATTGTCACACAAATAGCATGAGTGTCCCGTTTCTTTGTAGGGTATATGTATAGACTTTGGTAAAATATATATCCTGTTCTTACACTTGAAAATCCTGTACATACATTCAGCTATTAAGCATCTCACATGTCAAGCACTTGACATTTTGGACAGGACAACATTCCTGCCTTCTAGCTCAGAATTTAGGAGGAGAAATGATTTTTAAAAAGTAAAAAAGAATGTAAGTATTGTGAAGCACAAACTACTGAGGTATTATACCCTAACAGTGTACCTGGCAGACAGAAACTTGACACTGCTACTGCCCATACCAGAAGTTACAGAACAGTATGCATTCTCAATCAAAATAAAATTCTCTAATTGATCTAATGGTCAGGAAAGTAAGAGTTATATTGGGTCCATAATTGTGTTGTGAATTTAGTAAAGAAACAAATGAAGGCTCTCATAGTAACAGGTTGGTAATGACCTGGGTACTTTACTATCCCTATATAGGTTGCTTGGTCCCTCAGCTGCTGCTGACATCCTTCAGCTGAGCAGTAGCCTTCCCCTACAAAGCCGAGGCCGAGCCCGTCTCCTGGTAGGCAATGATGACGTCCACATCATTGCCCGGTCTGATGATGAACTGCTAGATGACTTTTTTCATGACCAGAGCACAGCTACCAGCCAAGCAGGCAAGTTTGTGTGGTAAAGGATGTAGAGTATGTCATTCTTTTTCCATACTGAGAAAAAACAAGAGTGTCTACCCTGGAGAAACCACATGCTATAGGAAAAGAAACCACTCAGTGATTTAGCCAAGGGCAGCATAAACTTTATTGTCTCTCTGTACTTTCTCTGTACCAAACCTTTTAATAGACTGTGAGTCCTGTTAAGAAAACTTGTGATTTTGGTTCTGTTGACACTTTACAAGGCCAAGAATCTTACCTTTGTTCTCCTACAGGAACCCTGTCCAGCATCCCTACAGCACTGACTCGCTGGACAGAGGAATGCAAAGTTCTTGATGCTGAGAGCATGCACGACTGTGTTTCAGGTGTGTTGCAGCTTGGTTATTTGGTTATCAGGGCAGTAGTAAGCCTACAGGGCTAGGTAGACCTTGTAGAGAGTTGTTTCCCTGGTTCATGGTGCCCTCAAATTCTGCTGTGGTCTTCCCCAGCACACTGTGTTCCCCAAACAACTTACAATCTTTTCTTCTCTGCTAACAGTTGTTAAAGTTCCCATTGTCAATCACTTGGAATTTCTGAGAGATGAGGAACTGGAAGAGAGGCGGGAGAAACGCAGGAAACAGCTGTCTGAGGAAGAAACAAAGATAACTGACAAAGGCAAAGAAGATAAGGAGAACAGGGACCAGAATGCACAGGTGATTCCCAGGAGCTGGGAGGACTCATCTTTGCCTTTGTGCCTTAACTTTGCTGTGGTTGTGGCAGGTTTGTGGTACCAAGTCACTGAAGAATCCTAGAACTTTCACATGAAACCTGAGAAATTTCTAATTCCAAATTGACCATACATTTACCTAAATTTGGGGGAAAGAATCAAATCCAGAGAAATAATTGTTTCTCTGGTGTCTCACTGGGAAATCTTGAGCCAGAACTAGAATGTGTCCTCACTTAATAGTCACTCCTAAACAAACAAGTTACATAATGCACAGTTACAAGTTATCTATGATTAATGTGATTATTATATACACCAGAAACGTACCAATAAAATCTGATTGGGAAAAAATAAAACAGTCACACCTCATAGTGTTGTGTCCAAGGACTAAAATGAGACAGGGAGGAGGCCCTGAGTCACATGAGATTGTTGGTTTAATTCCATTTCCCAGTGATCTTTCAGTATAGGGAGCCCTACCAGGATGACCTTGTTAAATCATTTGAATAAGCTTGATTTAGGTGTCAGATCATACAAACCCTAAATCCCATCACCGTATGTTTCTTTTCCTAGGTCTTAAATTTGTGTGATAGCTAACATGACTTTAGTTTAAAAGGCTTACCTATTGTTTTCAGAAATTTATGGGATCTCAGACATTATAGCTTTAAGAATATATGAATAAAACTAATAGAAATGCATAGCGCTTAGACTTAGGTGTAGTCATGGTAACAGGTAGATTAAAAATAAGGATGCTGAGGTCTAGGTGTAAAAGTGTATCCAGGGCCTTGAGTCCAACTTCAAAACAGTAGGAAAGGTAAATAAGGACATTCGAGTGTTTAGTTACAACACGTTTGATCTAACAAATGACTTCATATATAATTTTGTGGCTTAAAAACAGGGATATTGTTTCAAACATATGAAAAAGAATGGAAAATTAACAAACCAAGTATACAGCCAAAAAAGCTATGCCATGGCTTGGAATGTAGCTCTCGTAGTGCTTTCCTAGCGTGTATCAGATGTGATACCCTGGGCTTGATCCCCAGCACTGCTGCTGCCCCCTCCCCACTGAAAAAAAAAACAGAATGGATAAAATAAGCCCAAGCAAGGGAGATAGATTAGATTGATAATTGTTCTTTGGCCACCTGTTAATTGTTCTTTGGCCACTTAAAGCATTTTCCATCTAGTTACTGAACTTACGGTCTAGGTTACTGGTGGCAAATTTATATCATACATGCCACAGTGGACTATCGTTGAAAACTAAAAAGGTTTACTGTCACTGATCCAGGTGAGGAATGGTGACTCACAGTTTGATTTCTATCTCGTGTGCTCACAAAAGTCCCACATCGGTCTGTCCCTTATCTTTTTAGTGTACTGCATCTAAGACAAATGACTCCACTGAACAGAACCTGTCAGGTAAGTCTCCCTTTCCTTGTTTGTTAATTGATTAGTGGGATTTGTTTTTTGTCCCTTTCAAGTAGCTGGCCCACCTGAGCTGAAGATGGATTCTGGTGCTCTGTGGGATGAGGTAGTAGATTGTATAGTTTTAGGGTCATACCCCATCTTGGAGATAACTATACAGTCTACTGTCTTTCCCACGGTGGCATAACTCCCTGCTGAATGGCTCTGCTCAGGTTCTTATTCTGGTACATGTAGCAAGGTCATGTATCCAGTTCCTTTCTTCTGAAACTGAACATATACATCCTTCTGGTGATTATTTCTTTGGTGATCATGATGGTTCATATTTTCTTGTTCTTACATGACATTGGTTCTCAAATGCCAGTGGAAATGAATAAAATAAGGGTGATTTAATATATTTTTCTTAAAACTAAACTTCATGTTATTCAAAGGGCTGTTTTTATGTTTAGAGATTACATCCTTTGTAGTTATTTGGTGTCAAAATATTCTTATTAAATGATAGTTGAGATAAGATTTATTTTCTTAGATGAATGAGTAAACTAAAAGTTGGTAGCCCCTGTTTCTCTCTCCCCCTCCCTCCCTCCCTCCTTTCCTCTCTCCTTCTCTCCTCTCCTCTCCTTCTCTCTCTCTCTTTCTCTCTCTCTCTCTCTCTCGTTTGTTTTTTATCTAAATCTTACTGATTCATGGAATCTAAAAGTCTAATAATATGTTGGACAGTGTACTTGGGGAGAAGGTAGCTTTCTGGGCTAAATAATGTAACTGTTGTTTCTTCCTTTTAATTTTCCTAAACAGTGCTAAGTAGCCATTTTGTGACTAACAAGTGGTCCATGTGGTATCATATGTCTCCCCCTCAGAACTTCCTTCTGCTTCCCTATATCTTCTGTCTCCTTGGGCACTTGAGTTGGGAAATGATTGTACCAAAGCCTCCACAATGTTTTTTAAAGCAGTGAAGGAGGGTAGGTGTCCTGGTACCCTTAATCTAGCAAAACGTTTCTGAAAGGTTCTGTCACCAGATAAAATAACCTTCAACCTGCTGCCCTTACTAGAGGATCCTGCTTGTGCCGGGGTGAGGTAGTAAGTTGTATTGTTGTGGGGTAGGGATTTGAGGCCCCAGTAAGAAGATAACTATACAACTTACTACTTTCCCTTGTGTATAGCATACTCACATAAGTCTTGGCAGTGTTGCCTCCATCAGAAAAAATTGTAGGTGTTCTTTAGATAATGGAAACTGGGCAAAGGACTAGTGAAAGAGGATAGACAATATTTAGGGCAAATAGAGAACAGTAAAAAGTGGCTTATCTTTCATTGATTGGAGCATATAACTGATTATTTTACCTTTGGGCACAAACACAAATACTTTGCTGTTTGACTATATAATGACTTCATTTACTGAATAGTAGAACAAGGAAGAAGAGAATCAAAATATACTGTAGAAAGAGTTTTGAGGGAAATTCTATTCCTCGCTCAATGCAAATAAGGAAATGACAGAACCATAGACTTTTGATAGTAGATATTCTGTTAAGCTACACAGACATTTAACCTCACCCTATGTGACCTGCAATCTTTCCCCTTACACCTGGGGCATAGAACAAATTTTATTCTTAGGCTCCACAAAGTCAGATTCTTAGTTCTTAGTATAGAGCTAACAATGTGCTTTTAGCCTTTGTCCTGAGTATACCAGACCAGCTAAGAGCTATTCCTTGGAGCAGTTGGTTGTGGGAGGTAATCCTGTGTGGCTGGCTGAGTGAGATACTTGTACATATGTTGATTGGGACAGTCATTGGCTGATTTTCCCTTAACCCCCTTTATCATTCTTTCCGAGAAAGATGGGACTCCTATGCCTGACAGCTACCCAACAACCCCATCTTCAACTGATGCAGCTACAGCTGAATCAAAGGAGACCATTGGTACTCTGCAGCCCTCACAGCAACCAGCGCTCCCACCACCACCAGTCTTAGAAGAAATTTCTCAGGAGCTACAGTCCCCAGCTAGAGAAGGGGGAAGCTCTGCACAGCTATTAATGCCTGTAGAGTCAGAGGAATTGGGCCCCACACGGCCAAGTGGAGAAGCAGAAACAACTCAGATGGAGTTATCCCCAGCTCCCACTATAAGTGAGTAGTTTCAACTTTTAAGGATAGAACAGGAAGGAAAAATGGCTATCTTTGTAGCTTTTCTCTAAAGTCCTCAAATATGATCTCAACTTGGACATTAACTATCTTAGGTAAAGTTAAAATTTCTCCTCTGTGTCTTCAAGTGATTATAGTTGAGTATCTAATGACACTGATAAGGATACAGCTGTTTACTGAAGCATTTACTCTGTTCCTGTGTTATCATGGTAGGCTTATTATTTACATCTTTAAAACTTCCACATATGGCAAGCCTCTGACTCCACATTGTACACTTAATTTCTATTATGGCACTAATTTACCACTGGTTTCAAATGAAGCCTCAAAATTCTTGCCACAGTATTACAACAGGGTAAATTAAAGCCTTGTTTTCTGTGTTCCATGTCATGCTACCTACTGCTTATGGTGTACTCTGGAGAAACATTAAGGAATCATTTCTTATGTTTTCCTTTAAGGAACTTATTTATTTAGAATTGGTGGTATGCATATATAAGTGGTACATGTAAGAAATCTCAGTGACAGAATCCCTTGTATAAGATGCCTAGGGAAGATGTTAGACATGCCTGAACATAGGAATTGTTCAAGAAATGATAGAAAAGGCTTAAGGTGAGCCTTAAAAAGCAAGTGATATCACTTAGGGCACAGAAAGCACCATCAAGAGATGAAGAAACAGAAGTGGAAAGTCTAAGCGAACTATTGTGAAGAGAAGCAATCCTCCCAAAAACATTGTCGTGTTGTTACTCAGATTCCTTCCAAGCAGAGTTCTAACCTCTCCCTGTGACTTCCTTCAGCCTCTCTTTCCCCAGAGAGAGCTGAAGATTCTGATGCACTGACAGCTGTCAGCAGTCAACTGGAAGGCTCTCCCATGGACACCAGCAGCCTGGCTTCCTGTACTCTAGAAGAGGCTGTGGGTGATACCTCAGCAGCTGGCAATCCTGAGCAGCCCACAGGAGGTGGCTGTACTCCTGGGAATGCCCTGCCTGTTGTGGCTGAAGTGCAAGGGAGGGCTAGTGGAGCTGGTGAATCTTCCCAGCCACCCGAGGACAGGTAAGCACTGTGTGCAAGAGGAGAGTAGGAATGTGTTAGAGGGTATATGGAGTTTTCAAAGGTGTTAACAATGGACATGCCTATTATGCTAGGGAGATAAACCTGATATCGTGAAAAATGATATTGTTAGGAATGTTTTCTAAATGAGAAAATGCGCTATAGAAAACAACCTGAGAATTTATTTCCTTCAGCTCTCCCCCTGCTTCTTCTGAGAGTTCTTCCACCAGAGATTCTGCTGTGGCCATTTCTGGAGCAGATTCCCGAGGAATCCTAGAAGAGCCACTGCCTTCAACAAGCAGTGAAGAAGAAGATCCCCTTGCTGGTGAGTTCCATGTGTGTTTAGGCCATCTTGGGTTCTAGTAGCTCTTTGTGTGGAAATGTCCACTAAACAGTTCCATCCAGAAAGAGGGCATGTGTGTGGGAGGATTGCCAGTAAGGGGATGCTTATGTTGCATAACACAGTTAGCATAAGCTTGGGAGTCACAAACTAACCTTGGATCTCTTAGATTTCTCCACTGTACTAATTCTACTATTACAATTTAGACCATTATTCAATTTCTTCTATCTCCATTGATACTGTTTTTAGGCAGCTTTCCATTAAAATACCTGAGACAATCAACTTTAAAAAGAGGGAAAGGTGCTGGGCATGGTGGTGCACTCCTGTAATTCTAGCACTCAGGAGGGTAAGGTAGGAGGATTCTTGCAAGTTTGAGACCAGCCTGGGCTACAAAGTGAGCCCACGGCCAACCTGAACCACCCTGTCTCAAAATGACAATGAATGAATGAATAAATAAATGAGAAATTTTATTTTATCTCACAGTTTTGGAGGTTTCAGTTCATGTCCTATTGCTTTTGAGCCTGTAGTGAGACATTAAATGGCGGAAGCACGAAGTGGAACAAGCTTCTTACCGTACAGTGTGACCTGCTCAGGGTCCTAATACACCCTTCAAAGGCACTTCTTTCTATACAACTGAAAGACTTCCCAACTAGGCCCCACCTCCTAAAGGTTCCACCATCTCTGAACAGCAACACAGGCTAGGGACCAAGCTTTTAACACATGGGCCTTTGGATCCTAGGGAGGATGTTTCACTGGCATGGCTGAAATACAATAAATGTTTTAAGAAATGATGGAAAAGGCTTCAGCTAAGCCTTTAAAAGCAGAGGAGATGAATAAAAGCACATAAGACCAGAAGAGAGATGCAGGTAGAGAAGTGAAGTCTGAGCTGCTCCTAAAGACACAGTTCTACCAAAGACTTTATCCACTGTGTTGCTCATTGAAAATACACAAAGCTGATCTCCTTCAAGCAGTCACTTGAGTTCTTCTCTTGGGCATCCCCCTCAGGTATCAGTCTCCCTGAAGGTGTAGACCCCTCTTTTCTGGCTGCTTTGCCTGATGACATCCGTCGGGAAGTCCTACAGAATCAGCTGGGCATCCGTCCACCTACCCGAAGTGCCACCTCCACAAATAGCTCAGCTACTACAGTGGTGGGAAATCCCGGTGTGACTGAAGTCAGCCCTGAGTTCCTGGCTGCCCTGCCTCCAGCCATTCAGGAGGAAGTATGTAAGCGGGCAAATGATGGGGGCAAGTTACCTAGCAGGAGATAGAACTTCTACCATTCACTTCTACCCCATAGGTACTGGCACAGCAAAGAGCTGAACAGCAGCGACGGGAACTGGCCCAAAATGCCAGCTCTGACACCCCCATGGACCCTGTGACCTTCATTCAGACTCTGCCCTCAGACCTACGTCGTAGTGTTCTAGAGGACATGGAAGACAGTGTGTTGGCTGTAATGCCACCTGACATTGCAGCTGAGGCTCAAGCTCTGAGACGAGAGCAGGAGGCACGGCAGCGGCAGCTCATGCACGAGCGGCTATTTGGGCACAGCAGCACTTCAGCACTCTCTGCCATTCTCCGCAGCCCAGGTAGAGAGAGGCAAGTGGGAGGACATTGGCCAGAGTGGGTTCATTGCTCCTATACCCAGCTTACTACCTCCCTTCTCCATTCTCAATTTCCATTTTCTTTCCTTCCAGCTTTTACCAGTCGCCTGAGTGGCAACCGTGGTGTCCAGTACACTCGCCTTGCTGTGCAGAGAGGTGGCACCTTCCAGATGGGGAGTAGTAGTAGCCATAACAGGTACCTCTGTATTTTCACCTTACTTCATACTACTTCTCGATTCTTATTAATCCAAATTCCTTAATTTTTTAAGCATGGAAGCTCAAGTCCTGAAAGGTAGGCTGGATGACCACTTTAGGCTATTCCTTGAAAAAGGAGAGCCTCATCTTTGAACTCCCCTCTCAAAAGGCCACAACAAAGACCAGAATTACAAAAGCAGGTTGGCAGCAGGTGTTAGCCATGGTTTTAATAAGGCATGCTACTGCCTCCCATGCAAATAAAAGAAAAGAAGAAACTACTTGCCTTGTTGGTAGTGTCTAGATTGGAGAAATAAAAAGGAGTAAGTTATTAGCTGTGCTGAAGCAGAGTGAGCCCTACATGCCAAAATGTGAAGGGAAAGGTAATTTTCTATGAGGCAGGCAGTCTTCTGGTAGTCTAGTGAGATTAAAAATAAGCATTATTTCCTAGACATTAGATGCAGTCAGACTTTTGCCAGTCAGTGGATAATATAGAACTGAGCAGGACTCTATTCTTTTCTCAGTGGTCATGAAATATAGGGATAAGTCACTTATCTCTTTGCTTCTCTGGTTCATCATCTCAAAAATGGGTGATTTTGTAGGCTATGTAGCAGTGCTATGTGGAAAAGTTACAAGACATTGTAAAATGTACCTTGTATACAATAGACACAATTCAGGCAGTTGTGTACATCCTTTCTTCCTGAGCTTTTCCAAGGGTATCTAGTTCATTCCAGTCCCTTAGGCTTATGCCTTATTTCAGAACTCTACTCAAAGTGTTAACCAGAAACTATATTTCTAGGCCTTCTGGCAGTAATGTGGACACTCTCCTCCGCCTCCGAGGACGGCTTCTTCTGGACCATGAAGCCCTGTCTTGTCTCTTGGTCCTGCTTTTTGTGGATGAGCCTAAGCTCAATACTAGTCGCTTACACCGAGTACTGAGAAATCTCTGCTATCATGCCCAAACCCGCCACTGGGTCATTCGTAGCCTTCTTTCCATTTTGCAACGCAGCAGTGAGAGTGAGTTATGCATTGAGACACCCAAGCTCTCTGCAAGTGAGGAAAAGGGCAAAAAGTCAAGCAAGAGCTGTGGGTCAAGCAGTCATGAGAACCGTCCCTTGGACCTTCTGCACAAGATGGAGTCCAAGAGTTCCAACCAGCTTTCCTGGCTCTCGGTGTCCATGGATGCAGCCTTGGGCTGCAGGACTAATATATTCCAGATCCAGCGTTCAGGAGGGCGCAAACATACAGAGAAGCATGCAAGCAGTGGCTCTACTGTCCACATCCATCCTCAGGCTGCTCCTGTTGTCTGCAGACATGTTCTGGACACACTCATTCAGTTGGCCAAGGTGAGGAACTTGAAGAAACCCAGATAGAAAAGGGGTGACAGCAACCGCTTTCATGAACTCTGGATACTAAGTGGACTAACAAGTCTTCCTCTTTGCTCTTATTTTGTGTCCTGTCTAAGAAAGTGTCCAATAAATAGGTTATTTGCCTTTGAATTTTATAGTTTTTATGTATTCTCTAAGTCATCAGAGCATCTCCAAGGAAGAAGCTAGCATTCAGATTTCAGTGGTTTTGTCATATGACTTCAAAAGTGATAAGAGCTGAACCTAGGACTTGGTGCCACTTCCAATCAGTGTTCTTTGAATAATAACTTTGTTACTATGTATTGAGGGCCTACCTGCCTTATACTAGGCACTGTGCAAAATAAATTATCTTGCTTAATTTCAGTAGTTTTGTAAAAAGTCATTTTCCTCCCCATTTTATAAGAGCAGCAACTGAGGCCCAGAAAAGTTTGCTATTCATTCTGTCTTGCTACAAAGCCCTTGTTCATTTCTCTAGGCTACTTCACCATCTATTGGATAAAACTACTATATGCCACCTGCCCCATGTTACCAAAGGAGAGGAGGATCTTGTAACCAATTCCCTGTCAGGAAAGTTCATTCTCTGTGGAGACTCCTTAGACCAAGCCTATTCTTCTTTTCCTGGCAGGTGTTTCCCAGCCACTTCACACAGCAGAGGACCAAAGAAACAAACTGTGAGAGTGATCGGGAGAGGGGCAGTAAGCAGGCCTGCAGCCCATGCTCCTCACAGACCACCAGCAGTGGCATTTGCACAGACTTCTGGGATTTATTGGTAAAACTGGACAACATGAATGTCAGCCGGAAAGGCAAGAACTCTGTGAAGTCAGTGCCAGTGAGCGCTGGTGCTGAGGGGGAAACATCCCCATATAGCCTTGAGGCCTCTCCTCTAGGGCAGCTCATGAACATGTTGTCACACCCCGTCATCCGCCGGAGCTCTCTTTTAACTGAGAAACTTCTCAGACTCTTGTCTCTCATCTCAATTGCTCTCCCAGAAAACAAAGTATCAGAAGCACAGGCTAACTCTGGCAGCAGTGCTTCCTCCACCACTGCTGCCTCCTCAACCACATCTACCACCACCACCACCACCACCACCACTGCCGCCACCACACCCACACCCCCTGCTGCAACCACCCCTGTCACTTCTGTTCCGGCTCTGGTTGCTGCCACAGCTATTTCCACCATTGCAGTAGCTGCTTCAACCACAGTGACTACTTCCACAGCTGCTACCACTACTGTTTCAAGTAAGTTTGGGTGTAGGCTGGGAACTGTAGGGCATGTACTGTGGCTCCTGTCTCACCTCCACTCCTGCACCCATAGGGTCCTCCCTAAATCATAGGCCTGGTTTTTGTTTGTGAAAGCAGAGTATGTTTTCTTGCCCCCGTCCACCCCATTTTTCTTCCTTCCTTTTCTCTTTCTCTTCTAACTGGTTTTTTCTCTCATACATGAACAGAAACTCCTGAGAAGGTCAGCAGGCATTCAGTAAATGTGGCTTCCTTAGTCTAGGCACCAAAAGGAGAAAATTTTCATCTTTAAGGAGCTCTCAGCCTTTCCAGCCTAGCTGAGGAGAGCCAATTCTTTTTCTTTTCCTATAATAAGCAACTATTATATTTATTTACTGGCTCTTTTTTATTAGTATATGTTTGTGAGACATAATAAACACATTCATCATGAAGAATTGATAATATATACATACTGGAACTTCATCATTTTTTACTTTCTCTTCTTCCCCCATCCCTAAATCTCCTTCCCATCTCTACAAACTGTACCTACCTATTTCCTGTCACCTATCATTTATTTTACTCTTCATATTATTCATACTTTGGGTTTCTCCTATAAGAGAAACTGTGATACTGTACCATTGTGATCTCAAGGTACATGTTTACGTACAAATGATTCTATATATTCTCCTTTATGACTGAGTGGTACTCCATCATTTGTATATATACTATATTTTCTTTATCCATTGATTTGTTGATGGACCCACAGACCACTTCTGAGATTTATCTATTATGAATTGTACTGCTGTAAATATAGGTTTGTATATATCACTATGTCTTTGACTTTCAGGAAGATACCCAGAAGAGTTTTTAACTGGGTCAAATGGAATTTCTGTTTTGTTTTTTGCAAGAATCTCCATATTGATTTCCATAGTGGTTGTGAGGGGAGCCAATTCTCGGAGAGTACCATTAAAAAACTCTGGATACGGTGTCACTCTAGATAGCTAAAATAACCCAGGAAAATGAGCCCTGTAATAGATGACTAAGGATTATCTGCAGAAGTAGGTTGGGGAGGGTGTATCACAGCAAGAGGAACAGTTAGGAGAAACGTGTAGGGTTTGTTTCTTTTGCATTTTGAAGCTCTAAATAGTTCAGTGATTCCTTGGTTCTGCCACTTTAAGTCTCTGGCTTGTGTCACAGAGCCTTACAGTGTTCATTGTGTTTCCTCAAAGCTTCTACTACTACTAAAGGCAGCAAATCTCCAGCAAAGATGGGTGAGGGAGGCAGCAGTGGTGCTGACTTCAAAATGATATCCTCTGGTCTCACTGAAAACCAGCTACAGCTCTCTGTAGAGGTGAGTCTAAGCACTTCTGGGATGCCAGAGTTGGAGACAAAAAGAAAGGGTGGGCATGGTTTGATATCTCACCTTGGGGCTTCCCCTTTTTCTTTCTTTTTTCAGGTGTTAACATCACACTCTTGTTCTGAAGAAGGCCTAGAGGATGCAGCCAATGTGTTACTGCAGCTCTCTCGAGGGGATCCTGGAACCCGGGACACAGTTCTCAAGCTGCTACTAAATGGGGCTCGCCATCTGGGTTATACCCTTTGTAAACAAATAGGTAATTACAGTAGTAAGACATTCTGTCTTTTGAAATCTTTCACTTGAGCACCATCTCTTTCTGCCTAAGGCCCCAGACTGAATTAGGCTATGTACTATTGTCCCATAGCACAAACCTTATTTTCTTCTGTTTTAGTTCTTATTTGAGAGCAAGATTGTTCTATGTCCCCAATACCTAGCCCGTGACTGGTTGTCTGTGCTAGTAAAAGGACAAGAGAATGAAAGATAATGGCAGGGACTCCTTTCTTCTCACTAATGAGAACCTGTAAGAGTCCCATACACCACCTCACAGGTATACCTACACCACATTTAGGCTTAGAAATCAGAGTCAAAATAACACCCTCTGCTTTTGTGTAGTTTTGAGGATGAAAAAAATTTAACACTTGCAAATTGTCTCATTTCTATCAGTCTCCCTCCTAATTTAGCAAAAAGAAAGTACAATGGTGATAAAGTGATCGGACCAAGGAGTAAAACCAGATTTTCTGTCAAAATGGAGAGTCTGCTTTTTCTCATCCCCATCTCAATTGTCTCCCTATGTCTTGTGTTTTTGCTTAATTATTTATCTTCCCACAAATGTCCCTGAGGCTGAGATGACTAGGAGAGTTGACTGGCTTGTGTCACTCAAGTTACTGTATGACAATTACAAGGTTCTGAAAGAATTTGGCCTCTACCCACTGACCTTTTTGGTTCCTACCATTTATTGAGTCCCCTACTCTCCCATAGGCCAGGTTCTGCCTGGGCACTCTACTACTATGAAATTAATTTCTAATTTGCACAGCAACATTGGGAGATTGGGCAGTATTATTCCCATTACTAAGATGCATAAGTGAATTTAGACTATGGTAAGAAATTTGCCTGTAATCACCATAAAACCTCTAACTTCAAGAGATATATAGGACTTAATACCATAGCCTGCCTTCCAAAGAGATCTTCATTCTTTTATACTCCAAGCTACATTTTGTGTGCATTCCCAGATTCCTAAGGCTAAATAAATTGATGATTACCAAGTGATTGGTCCATGAACACATAAAATAATCTGAACAGAACAAAAATCAAGTTCACCCTGGCTTCTCTGCAAAGAGGGTGACCTGGCAGGTCTCTTGGAAAGGTTTGGCTTTCAACTACTGACTAGGAAGATCTCGGAACAATTGGTATCTCCTTTTCCTACTCAGGTACCCTTCTAGCTGAGCTACGGGAATACAACTTAGAACAGCAGCGACGAGCCCAGTGTGAAACACTCTCTCCTGATGGCCTGCCTGAGGAACAACCACAGACCACCAAACTGAAAGGCAAAATGCAGAGCAGGTGGGTGGTAGCTGCCCTTTTTGCTCTGGCCTTGGAATCTGGGACATTTTAAAAGGTTGCTCTTGCTGACCTCCTCTTAAATTTTCTTTGTGTGGGTAATTTTTCTATTTATCCTGTGTACACATGACTTGATTTTTTTTTAATTTTCTACACTTGTAAGATTTCCTTCTGAGATTCCTTACCTTTCTGGTGATACCAGAAAGCCCTGCTTGCTCTGGATGTTTATACTTTGATACTGTGAGTATACGCAAGCCACCTCTACACTATCCAGGTTTGACATGGCTGAGAATGTGGTAATTGTGGCATCTCAGAAGCGACCCTTGGGTGGCCGGGAGCTCCAGCTGCCTTCTATGTCCATGTTGACATCCAAGACATCTACCCAGAAGTTCTTCTTGAGGGTACTACAGGTCATCATCCAGCTCCGAGACGACACACGCCGAGCTAACAAGAAAGCCAAGCAGACAGGCAGGCTAGGTATGAAACTAGAGTGTCCAGTTGGAGGGGCAGGGTTGGTGGTGAAAAACCTAGAGTCCATGGAGGGGAAGGATTCAACATCCTATTTCCTTCCTATTTGACCATTCCAAAAGGAAAAGGATAATCCTTTTTATAACAAAGTGTCGATGGCTGCATTGTGTATTACATTCAATCTGTCTCCACAGCAGATTGATTAGAGCAAGTAGGAAATAAAGAGTAATAAGAAACCTTTTCCTGAACAAGACTTAACTCACTGGGTGTGGCTTCCTTTTTTGTTTTCTTGGTCATTCCTAAAACAGTGAGGCCATGTTGCCTCAGCCATGGCCTGCCAAATCATTTCCCCTATCTCTTTCCTCCTATCCCACAGAACCCTGTCACATGCTACCATCTGTCTGCCAAGTGCCATGCCCCATGCCTTTTATCTGTAATGATAGATTTTAGTGCCTGATGAATACTCTGAAGCTCCTTGAAATAAAGCTCAAAAGACCTCAGCAAGATGCCCTGTGGCAGCCCAGGAGACAGGAGAGAAAGAGAATCAGGCATTCCCTATTCTTGCATTTTATATCTTGCCTTTTTTTCCCCCCTTCCCAGGTTCCTCCGGTTTAGGCTCAGCTAGCAGCATCCAGGCAGCTGTTCGGCAGCTGGAGGCTGAGGCTGATGCCATTATACAAATGGTACGTGAGGGTCAAAGGGCGCGGAGACAACAACAAGCAGCAACGGTTAGCATGATGCCTGTGGCCCCTCATTCATTTGTCTCTCCCCTCCCCACCCCATGTCATCAGTGGAGTTTCATTGCCCTTGTATGCTTTTGCATTGAGTTTGCTATATGAATGCTTCTGGACAACAGGGTTACTTTTCTGTTGGTTTCTCTTACTGTTTGTTGATTGGTTTGGTTTGAAATTCAGTTTGATTTAAAGCTTGGCCATCATACCCCATTCCCAGCTATCCAGTACAGTGGCGCTTTTGCAGATTGCCTAATGCTAAGTGTCTGGGTTCTGAGGGGATGTAGGGGTAAAGTTTTTTTCAGTATCTTGGAACAATGCAGGTACATCAGAAACATCTCAGGAATCCTACCCCTGAAAGACCCCCAAGCTTGGTTCCTATCCCATGCAGCCACTTCTGTCTATAGCTGTCCTCTGCACTCTGGCTTCTACCTGTTTTCTGTAATTCCTTGGCACCTAGGTACTTTAAGAGCACACCTTCAGGTATTTAAGTAGCTAGTTTAGTACTGCACCAGCAGAGTGGCTATAGTAAAAACCTGACATAATAATGCCTGGTGCAGCACTCTTTTCATTGTTTTCTTGCCCTTGTAACATGTAAGGTTACCATCCTATGATTCAGGAAATAAAGGTTTCTTGAGGTTTCATATTTTTTCTTGTGTAGAATTACTGTTCAACAATGTTTTCATTGAACATACCCCACATAGCCTAGAACTTAGTAGCAATGACTCCAGTAGAGTAGGGAAAAAATACAGCTGTTATCTGGAGTAAGTTTTTCTGTCCAGTTTCTTGCCTGTTACCTGATAAGACAGATATTGGCTTTTTAAATATCTAGTATTGAGAGATTGTACTAATCCCTATTTGAACAAATAGAAACAAAGACCAAGCCTACATTCTGCCTATCTCAGTTTAAACACACACATATGTCTCAGGAGATTGAAGTATGTACTCAGAGTGTAGGCAATAGTAGAGCTCTTTGGAGAATTTGCAAGCGCAGGGTGGAGGGCAGCAAAGTAAGTAGGAAAGCCATTCTTTTGTACTGGAGAGCTACAGTTCTATAACCAGGTGGGAAGCATTCTAAGCTCAATATGTGACAAGTAGAAGGGCCAGCCACTTGCCTGTCCCTAAAGAAATCAGAGTTGCACCCTTTATGTGACCTTGTCTCCCTTTTATCCAGTCGGAGTCTAGCCAGTCAGAGGCATCTGTCCGGAGAGAAGAATCACCCATGGATGTGGACCAGCCATCTCCTAGTGCTCAGGATACTCAGTCCATTGGTCAGTACTATTTCCAATTTCCAAATGAGCAAAAGGGAGAGCCAGTCTTAGAGAATGTCTACTGGATCCTTTGCTCCCCAATGTGTAAACTTAGTGTTTAAATCAACCAAAGCACAGGTAATTACACAAAGAGACACAGTGTGTTTTAAGTTGTGGGAGGCAAACATCTTTTAGCTTCAGTTTTTCCTCACCTAAAGTAAGAGATTAATCCAGGTGTGGTGGTACAGTCCCCTAATTCCAGCTCTCAGGAGGCTGAGGCAAAGCAGGAGGATCACCATGAATCTGAGACCAGACTGACCTACATAGTGAGAACCTATCTCAAAGAAAGAAAGGAAAAGAGAACTAAAAGGATATTCACTGTTGTTAGGATTAAATAATATGTGTAGATTATGCTATGCATTAGGATTAAATCATATTGTGTGCTTACAAGTACCTGGCACAATGAAAGCTAATATTTGTGACATTTCTCAAAGTCAATTGTACAGAGAATACTTTCTGGCACCCTTTGAACACATTCCTGTTAGTGTTCTCATAGGACATCTGTCTTTTAAATGCTTTATTAAGTTATTTACCATTCATCAGAACTTTGAAAGGTGGCTATTTCCATGTTCTCTATATACTTTCCTTTACCCAAGATCACATGATCTGTAGTTACCAGGGCCATGATTCAAGCCTCCTAGGACTGTCAGAGCCTTGATGAATGGTAGTCAGGATTGGGTAGAGGATAAAAGCAAAAGATTAAGAAAAAACCTAAGCAGGGCACAGGTACAGTGGAGAAAGCAGGAGAAGAAGAGGGAAAGAACTGGTGAGGAGGCAGTTTCTTCTCCCACTAAGATGATGCTGATCTTTATGTTCTTGCCTAGTTCCTTGAAAAAGGATAGGGAGAATGTAGCCTACTTCCAGGGCAGAATTTAATGAGGAGGATATCCTGAAAACATACTTTGTAGACTGAAAGACAACTGTTGCATTACCCCTAGGTAACTTACCCAGAGGTTCTCTGGGGGCTAATGTAGCATTGACTAAGAAACCACTAGCCACATGGGGATATTGAACACTTAAAAATGTGGCTAGTGCAACTGAGGAACCAAATTTATTATTTCATTAAATGCCATCCTGTACAGAAATAGATATTAATTCATATATTTTGCAGTGAATAGTATGCTGGAAACAGTTTGTTCTACTTGATCTGTCTAGTACCTTGTACATTTGGTCTGGGGGGAAAACTCTTGAGTATACACCAAAGGCTTTCCGACATTTGTGTTCTATGTATTCAGTAGCCTCAGATGGAATCCCACAGGGAGAAAAAGAGAAAGAAGAGAGGCCACCTGAGTTACCCCTGCTCAGTGAGCAGCTGAGCCTAGATGAGCTGTGGGACATGCTGGGGGAGTGTTTAAAGGAACTGGAGGAATCTCATGACCAGCATGCAGTGCTAGGTAAGTTGTGCATTGAGGACCCTCAAAATCCCTTTTGCTCACTTAAAATTCTTCCTTCAAAGATAGTTTTCAGTGCACCTATGATAAGAATTATTCCAAAGAGAATTGTTTGTTCTCTGGCCTCAGTATTGTAGTGTTTTACCTTCTCTCTTAGGATTAGGGTTATAGTTCAGGGTAGAACACATGCTTAACATGTGTGAGATCCTGGATTCCATCTCCAGCACCCTAAATAAAAATGGATTTGCCTTCTCTCTTAACCCATTTATGCTGAAGCTCACATTTTTTTTTAATTTGAAGAGGAAAAAATGCATTGTGTTGCACTGTTATGAGCAGTCCAAAAATAAAACACTAGGCATTTATGAGTTAATAGCTGATATCTTACTTTGTAGACAGGAAAATTATAACTGGTTGCCTCTTTGGCTTTGAGGAAGCACTGGCATCCTCAGTAACTTCATTCCACTGTTACATTTCTCAGCCAGTTTTCAATTATTTCTCCCATGTGGTATTTCTGATCTGTTTGTGAAGGCAGAAAGGTATGTTGAAGTTTGTAAACTAAAGCACCACTTCTCTCTTCATTTCTAACCCCAGTGCTGCAGCCTGCCGTCGAGGCCTTCTTTCTGGTCCATGCCACAGAACGGGAGAGCAAGCCTCCTGTTCGAGACACCCGTGAAAGCCAGCTGGCACACATCAAGGACGAGCCACCTCCACTCTCTCCTGCCCCCTTAACCCCAGCCACTCCTTCCTCCCTTGATCCATTCTTTTCCCGGGAGCCCTCTTCTATGCACATCTCCTCAAGCCTGCCTCCTGATACACAGAAGTTCCTTCGCTTTGCAGGTACACAGTACCCTGAGAATCACAGATGTAGAAGGCTTCACTTTTATACAGGGTTGTTTCATTTATTTTATCTTTAGCAAACACAGCAGAGTGAGAAAGAGTGAGAGCATGTATGAGAACATGAGTGTAGCAGTCAGTAGTAGCCACCTCTGGAACCCCATACGTGCCATTCTGAGAGGTTTGAAATTTTTCCTCAGGCTATGGGAAGCCAGATAGGGGGTAGTTTGTAATTAACGGATTCAAATTCATACCTCAGGGCTAGTTTGTAAGTTTGGCTGGTTCTATTTTAGGCCACAGAAGTGAGGAAGAGATAGTTGCTAGATGGTATGGTCTCCTACTACCTCTGGGATCCATGATGTTTTGATTACTGCTTTTATTTCTACTCTCAGAGACTCACCGCACTGTGTTGAATCAGATCCTACGGCAGTCTACCACCCATCTTGCTGATGGGCCTTTTGCTGTCCTGGTAGATTATATTCGTGTCCTCGACTTTGATGTCAAGCGCAAGTATGTGGTGGGGGTTGGGTCCTCAAATGGTATCTCCCCTCCCAGGAAGGAGCCAAAGATGTTTCTGGGACCAAAAGTTTCTCTTGGTGGCAGCACATAGAATGATAAAAATAGGGATGGAAAAGACTCAACTCTGCCACTGACAATCATTGTACCCCTGACCTTCATCCATGTCCATTCTTTATCAGCAAAATGAGAGCCATATGATTTTTAAACCACATGATTTCTAAATTTCCATTCCATCCTTTTGGGTCATGGTGGAGCTGCAAAGTATCTGGGGTATATTCAGCCAGGTTCAGAGGGCCTTGTGTAGCACCTCTAGAGTCATCCATACTCTCCTCTTTGGATGCATACACATGCTTACCTACTTACAGAAATTCTATAACAATCTTTGTAGGTTCTTGCTCAATGCAAATAGGAAAAATTTAAAGCTAATAATAAATGATCTTCACTCCCACTACTGGACTTGACCAAAGTGGGTGAGGAACAGAAATTAGAGTGCTTGGGGGATGGAGAGAGTGTTGTTGTGCATCTTTGTCCTAATCACGCTAATGGAAGTTTATTTCCTTTTTTATTATCTCCCAAGATATTTCCGCCAAGAGCTAGAACGTTTGGATGAGGGGCTCCGGAAAGAAGACATGGCTGTGCATGTTCGCCGTGACCATGTGTTTGAAGACTCCTATCGTGAGCTTCATCGTAAATCCCCTGAAGAAATGAAGAATCGATTGTAAGAACCTATAACAGAGCAGGCGAGATGGGCTTTTTCTGCACAGTAGCAATCCCTTAGTCTGGCCTCATATAGGACATTTAGGAAATTATTATCCTCCCCTATAGGAATCTGGTTTAAATAATTCCACCAAACTACTGTCTGTCGTCTGGGTCTTCGTGGCTGAGCTGCCCAACAATTTCCAGACAGACAAAAAAAGTCTTTGGTGTTTGTAAGGGTACTCCTCAAGGCTTCACAATGAGAGCTTTTACCGTTGTTATGCTAAGAGTGGGAAACCTACTGAGCAGCAGTACTGTACCTTGGGTTGACGAGGACTTGTATGTGCATGACTCACCTCCACTGAATAATTGTTGACTAAAGATTGTAAATCCAAATAGAGGAGATCAGCAGTATCATTGGAGCCGAAGATACAAGAAAATTGCTATATTTGTGTGATGATCCCTCCCCATCTCCCTCCCTTGTGGTGTGGGCCCACCACCTATGTAATCACACAAGTTTTCCCAGGACTTTCTTGGCACTCTGTTCACCTTTTCATCAAATACTATACTCCCCAAAGGCAGTTTCACAGCCTTTCCCTCGTTCATACCATTGGGCAAAAGGACAGCTCTGTCCTGGGCTTTCTGCACAGCTCTGTCTTCACTCTTTCATAGGTATATAGTGTTTGAAGGAGAAGAAGGACAGGATGCTGGAGGTCTCCTGCGGGAGTGGTATATGATCATCTCTCGAGAGATGTTTAACCCTATGTATGCCTTGTTCCGTACCTCACCTGGTGATCGAGTCACCTACACCATCAATCCATCTTCCCACTGCAACCCCAACCACCTCAGCTACTTCAAGTTTGTCGGACGCATTGTGGCCAAAGCTGTATATGATAACCGCCTCTTAGAGTGCTACTTTACCCGCTCCTTCTACAAACACATCTTGGGCAAGTCTGTCAGGTAAGCATATGACACAATCTTAAGTCTTTTCTCAGTTCTGGGGTTCACATGCTTTGCTAGTGTCCCATTCTGTACACATAACACACAGACACACGACCCTCTCTAATTGTATTTCAGATACACAGATATGGAGAGTGAAGATTACCACTTCTACCAGGGTCTAGTTTATCTGCTGGAAAATGATGTTTCCACACTAGGCTATGACCTCACCTTCAGCACTGAGGTAGGTCTGGGATCCTGTCCCCAGCACATTCTGGACAATCCAAGATACTCATTTTGGGATCACCTTAGAACTGATCTTGGATAATCTCTCATAGTTCTAAGGAAGCATCTTGACTTCTTGAAACCCCAATCCCTGTAACCTGTCAGGCAGTGAGCAGTAGTGGGTATTTGTGAGACATCACAAATAAAATGTCAGAATAGGTAAAATAACCCAAGCTGTTTCTTAATTCCCATTTTTCAAATATGCTCCAGGACATAATTCTTCATTCCTGAACATAGTTGATTGTAGAAAAATTACACAAATAGAGATGAGTGAAAATAAAAAATAATTTGTTACGCTTTCTCTTAAATTGTGTTCTATAAAGATTGTATTACTGGCATGGTGGCACAAGCCTATAATCTTGACACTTGGGATCACCGTGAATTTAAGGCCAGCCTGAACTCTACACAGTGAGACCTTGTCTCAATAAAAAATATTTTTAAAAAGGAAGATTGTGTTGTGTTACATTACATGCATTAGCCATACTGTTATTGATCTGTTCTCTTTTATCCTCTCTGCCTTCTTAATGTGTTTTGGTGCCAAGGAATAGTTTTCCTTCATTCCTGCTCTCCGTCTTTCCCTATCTGGGGAGTTGTGAGCTAATAAGTAGTAAGAAGTTATAATTTCCTATGGACTTGCCTCATCTCCCTACTGAGGGTATGACAAGGAGTTTAGACTATGTTCCCAGGTCTTTATATTAGTCTCATCCTGGATCAAGCTTGATACATAGAGTTGTTTCTGGTATTCTAGGTCCAAGAGTTTGGAGTCTGTGAAGTTCGTGACCTCAAACCCAATGGAGCCAACATCTTGGTAACAGAGGAGAATAAGAAGGAGTATGTACACCTGGTGTGCCAGATGAGAATGACAGGTAGGATAAATGTCCTTTAGAACTCGACTTACTCAATATAAGAAGAGGTCAGCCCCCATTCATTTCAGAAACATACTTTTCTCATCCACAACACAACCAAAAATATCTTGTGCAAAAAGAGTCAAAACACCTAACCAAAAATGTTTTAACTTTACTTATACAGGGACCTAGAAATAGAGTAGTAGGTAAAGCAGGCAGATCTGCTAGCATCAGGAGCCATATTGGCACAACTGCCAGTTGGTTGTGTAAGTTCAGAAGTCACAGTGGCTTTTTGGTTCTCTCATCAGGAGCCATTCGCAAACAACTGGCAGCTTTCTTAGAAGGCTTCTATGAGATCATTCCAAAGCGCCTCATTTCCATCTTCACGGAACAAGAATTAGAACTGCTCATATCAGGACTGCCCACCATTGACATTGATGATCTGAAATCCAACACTGAGTACCATAAGTACCAGTCCAACTCTATTCAGGTAAGTAGCTGCTGCTGCTGACATCCCTTCCTAGAGGCTCCTGTTACCCTGAGAACTGTAGTTTGTATGATACCCTATAAGCCAGAATTCCTAGAGGAAAAGGGATTGTGGGTGGTGGTGTACCTAACTTTGCATTGCCCTTGGAAGGTATTTTCAGGTGATGTTTATCTTATGAGTAAAGGAACTAAAGCCCATCCTACAGAAGAGGCTTCCAAGTCCAGTCCTGTTTCCCAGATTCCATCCCCCTGCCTTCCAGGGGCTCTTTCACTAATGCTGGCTTTTTGTGTCCCATCTTGTAGATCCAGTGGTTCTGGAGAGCACTGCGTTCTTTTGACCAAGCTGACCGTGCCAAGTTCCTCCAGTTTGTCACAGGTACTTCCAAGGTGCCCCTGCAAGGCTTTGCTGCCCTTGAAGGCATGAATGGCATTCAGAAATTTCAGATCCATCGAGATGACAGGTCCACAGATCGCCTGCCTTCAGCTCACACATGGTAAGAGGGTTTGTTTCTCTTTTTTAACATTCAGATCAAGCTTGCAGACTTGATATTTCTAGGTCTCTACCCAAGTTTGGAAACACAAATCTGGCTGAGGCCTGGTCCTTGGGTTGCTCAGTTTAGTGGCTCTGGAGGTGATGCTTGAGATAAGAAGATAGACTAGAAATAGTGAGGAGTGGGGAGACAATGGCAGGTGAACACCATCACGGGAGAACATGGTATATTGCAGAGAGCTGAAATTTAAAGAACTCAGCAGAGATGAAATTTATGTTTCTGGTATCTAGTGGCCAATTTGAGACAGATTAGATTATAAGCAGGGAGACCAAGCTGGGACAGAATTGAAAGAGTAGGCTCCCTTACAGTGAGAGAACCAGTGGACATAGGGAACATGAATTCAGTTACCACTTCTCTTTATGGATTGATCTTTGTTCTTTCCCTAGTTTTAATCAGCTGGACCTGCCTGCCTATGAGAGCTTTGAGAAGCTCCGCCATATGCTACTATTGGCCATCCAGGAGTGCTCTGAAGGTTTTGGGCTGGCCTAGTAAAGCCCTACCCGCCTCTGTGGGGTTTTTCTACCATTGTTAGACCTGGGGAGGGGGGAAATTTAAAACGAACCAGAAAGAAAACTGTCAAAAACCAATAAATGATATCCATCAACTCACCATGTGTGTGTCCCGGCTGCCCCATCTGCCTCAGCACATACCTGTTTCCCTTTTCCTGCTCATTCTTTCTCCTCTCCTCTCCCCTTTCTCACCTCTTCCCTTTCCATGCTGTCCGTGATCCCCACCCCATGTGTTTCAAAGGCAGTAGCCTTTGCAGGGACCTATTTGTCCCAGCTGTTTGAACAGTGTGCTCCTCAGATTCTGTGTTCAGAAGGATTTGCTGCATTGAGACTTGAAACCTTTGGATAGGGGAAAAATTATATATATATATATTTTTTTGTTCTGTTTGCATTTCTTAATTTGTGCTTGGAATGTGTTGATGTGCACAGCTAATGATTCAATGCGAGCTAAGATTGGCGTCTGTGTTGTGGAGGTTTCAAATAAAGAGCACTCTTCATAACTCATTTTTCACAAATGGAGTTTTTTTCAAATTTTAAAAAAATGAAACAACAAAAAAACCCTCTAAAGCACATGCTAGGCACCTGGAGAAAAAATCCAACTGAATTATCCAGAAAACCATCTGCCTACTGACTACTCACCTCTACCACTAGTACAACTTCCTACAAAGTTAGTTTCCCAATAGTCAGGAGCGATTTGGCAGCCACCAGGAATTAGAAGAAAGCCTGTTTTTAGAACAGGATCTGCACTTGGGGATGGGGATGATGATGGTGGTAGAGATTACAGTCAAGAACAAGTCTTCACTTTGAAGGATCAAACTGTAGCAGCTAATAAAAAACTCAAGGGGTTTATTTGGTGAGTCTGGGGCTCGATTTAAAATTTTTATTTTTTTATTAATATTCTTGATAAAATTTTAAAAGCAAAGAATTTGACTAGCCCCCTAAAAGACCATTCTTGTTTTTGTTTTGTCTCACTCTTGTCATCTGTCTGCCAGTCTGTTAACAGATCACCTAATAGCCTGTTGTGGTTTTTTCCTCCATCCAGCACTTAAAGCTAATCTGAGGATTTTAATGGTTTCAATTTTCAACAAAAAACAATTTAATAAAAGTTTAGTTAGAAAAATCCCAAGTGTTGCTTGCTTTGTGTTTTTCTCATTCATTGAAGTGCTGTACTCTAAAGAGTTTCCCTGTCACCATGACCGGGAGTGTAAGTGTAAGAAAGTAGGGGAATGTCCATAACTTGATCTTTCTGGGCCTAATGCAAATGACTGCCAGATGTTTTCCTCCTGTGTTCAATCCTATACCTGACCCAGGCCTGATGACTGAGATGAAGTGTAAATTGCCCCATCTGTGTTACTGCATTTCTAGATGGCAAGGATGATCAGGTCTGTCACAGATGCATTATAGAATAGGTGCCTAGATGTACATAACTGAAGTATCTGTTAGCCTGGATAGTCAGGAAATGTTTTCTTTTGAAAATCTTGTTCCTAGCTGGGTATGGTAGTGCATGCCTGTAATCCCAGCACTCAGGAAGCTGAAGCCGGAGGATTGCTGTGAGTTTGAAGCCAGCCTTCCCTACATAGCATAGACTATGGCTCAACAAAGTCTTGTTCCTCTAACTTCTCTAGATAATAACAAATTCCACGCAAAAGTTCAAAACCTTGTTTTCTTATGCATAAATGCATTGAGGTTATGTAGGACTTGAGATTAAGGAGAGAATTCATGTCAAGGCAATAGGATTTCAGTTGATAGCCTAGTTTGAGTAAGGAGTAGTGGCCTAAGAGTGGGAGTCTGGCAAGGCTTTAAAATGGAAAGGAGCAGAATTGAGGACCAGGCATATAGCTCAGTAAAGGATCTTTTGCCAGGCATATACTAGACCCTAGGTTTAGTCTCCAGTACAGCCACCTAAAAAAAAAAAGTTTTTATCAGCTGGACCTGCCTGCCTATGAGAGCATTTATATATAAAGCTCATTATAACAATTTGCCTCTGCAATGTATATAGTATAAAAGCAAGTCAACATACATTTTAGCATTTGCTAACATTTAGTAACCATTGTTAATAACTTACAACATTGCCTCTTTTATTGCTAGAATGGAACTCAAGGCCACATGTGTGTTGGGTAAGTGTTGTACCACTGAGCTACATCCCCAGGCTAAAATAATACCTTAATGTAATATCACAACAATAGCCATACTTACCTTGAAAATAATTGAATAGAAATTATTTGCTAAACCAAGGAAATAAAAACTACTTGACTTTAAAAACAACAGCAAGAGGGGGAGGAGCTAAAGATGGCAGATCAGTGAGCAACAAAATACAAAGCCTCCCAGGAGAAGCAACTCATTTGCCAGAATAAAACATCTTAGCTCCAGACAGAGGGAGATGGATTCTCTTGACACAGGAAGAAATTAAAAAAGCCCATCAAACACGCAGTCTCAGGGCTACAATTGGAACACCTGAAATTACCGGACACAGCATTTTCACTGCAACCCACCAAATTTGCGCCTGCCTCAATTTGTAAATTTGTGCCGGCTGGCAGAGCCACCCAAACTTGTTCTCAACACCACTAACAGGAGCCACAGCTGTGCTGAAGTCGGGGATTGGTGAGCCCAATGGGGAGTGGGGCCGGCAAAGGGACCTTCTTTAATTCACAGTCAGTGCTGGGAATGAGACCCACCCCCAATGGGAAGGGCGCAACAAAATTGTCAACATATTGGAATCAGGCAGGAGTAGCCTGAACTGGGAGCTAGAATGACTTTAGTTGGTTGGTCCCTCTCCAGAGCAGATTCATGGGATTTGCTTGGACAGGTAACACCCCTGGCCAGGACCCAATAAGCCATCCCAAATCAATTCTCTGATTCTAGCCTTTGTATTGTTACTGCCTGTTTCCTTGTTATTTTTGAGATCTTTCCTTTCATGCTCACACATCGCAAATCAATTCACTAAGCTGGTGAAGGCCCCTGAAGTTTGGCTTGCTGGCCCAGTGGGGAGGGGCCAGCATACACAACACTTGCTTACACCTATGACAAGAGCAGGCAGAAGAGGGTGGAGGTCACTCGCCATTGTGCTTCGAAGGAACTGTGGTCAACAGGGAAGGGGGCTGGGACCTACACTGTACACCTGTGTGGAGGAGGCCAGGACCATAAGAAGAGAGAGGCAAAAGGAGGCTCCCAGCCCAGAAACCTGAGAGCACTGATCCAGGAGAGGGAAAAAACGAGACTGAGGGCGGCAAACATTCAACGTCAGACATGGCTTCAATAGACATTAAGAGATTATCTTCAGGACCTTGTAGATGAGCTCAAAACTGAAATATTAAATCAGGTAAAGCAAGATATGAGTAGAGTAATAAAACTAAGCATTTCTCAGGAAGACAGACGCAAGAAGGGAGGAACAGAAAATAGAGAAGCATTCAATAAAGAAAATATAGACTACATGAAGCAGATTCAAAGAGATTACCAGGAAATTAAAAACTCCATTGAAAGCTGGCAAAACTCCTTAAAAGAAACAGGATAGACTATCAAAACTTGAAGACAAGTTTGCAATGTGTGAGCATGAAAGGAAAGATCTCAAAAATAACAAGGAAACAGGCAGTAACAATACAAAGGCTAGAAGACGACAAGACAATCTATAAGAATAAATGTGAACAAAGAAGGAATACAAACAGGCAAATTACAAAGGCTGGAAATAATTAAGGAAAACTTCCCAAGTATGGGAAAAGAAAATGACATTTGGTTATGTGAGGCATACAAGAACTCTAGCCACCTACACCAAAACAGAGCTATACCCAGACATATAATAATCAAGATACCAGAAATTCAATACAAAAACAATATTAAAAGCCATCAGAGAAAAGAAACATTACCTATAAAGGTAAGCCCATCAAGATCATGGAGACTTCTCAACACAGACCATCAGATCAAGAAGATCTTGGAGCAAAGTACTCCAAGCACTGAAAGAAAATAACCTCCAGCCCAGATTGATGTACCCTGCAAAGCTGTCACTAGAAATTAATGGAGGAACAAGATACTTCCATGACAAAGAGGATCTGGGGGAGTTTGTGACTACCAATCCAACCCTACAGAGAATACTGAAGGACACATTCTAGAGACAGAAAAATACCAGGATTTTTAGGAACAGTGGCAGAAAGGCCTCAATGAGTAGGGCAGGCAATAGAATGAAGGAGAAAATAAAGGCAGAAGAAAAGCCTAGCAGAAATGAGGCAGAGAAGGATGGCCAGAATCTCTAACATTGATGGCCTTGATACACTATATTGTTAATACTGCACCAGGATTTAAAACCCACATTACTCATACCACTCTGCTTAGATATATTATATTCTGTTCCAGTCATTCTACCTGTACTAGATTTGAGGGCACAGACAGTTATCCTGAAAATAACAGGATATACTATGGTAATCATCCTTAATTTTCTATTAACTTAATCTAAAGCTTGTAAAGCCTAAACTGTTTTATCATGACTGATCATAATCAAATCTGGTTTGTTAGATAACTGTTTTGTATTGATAGATTTTTATTCAAATCTGTTGATTGATAATATCAAGTCTTGAGAGTATAGGCAACTGCACTGAAGATGACAAGAATCACTAGGATATCCACTCTAGTTTGATTATTACCTGCCTTTGAAGTTTTATAATGTCTACAATGTTTTATTTTTACTAGTATTGTTATATACTGCTATATTCAATTATACTGATATATTCAATTATGCCTGATGATATAGACAATTCTATTGAAGATAATAAACAATGCAGTAATCATTGTAGATCACCTTGTACTGTGGTTTTATAGGACTTTTTGGTTTCATGTCTTTATAGGAATTTGTTTTGTTTTGTCTTGCTAGGTTTTGTTTTTCTCTCTGATACAGAAAGGATAGAAATACTTGTAGAGACTCATGCATGTATAGCTTTTTATAGTCTCACTGTTTGATATCTGCTTTTATACTTTGATTTTGTAACTTTAACAACTATTTCTAAGAGGACAATAGGTAATTTATCAACTAGTGATTTCTTACTCTTTATCTTTTTTTTTGAAATTCTGTATTATCTCTACCCTTTACATGTTTTTTTCTCTTTAAATGAAAAAAACTACCAGCAAGAAGATGTTATGAACAAAATGCTCATCCTTTAAAACTTAATGTCTAATGGAAGTATAAAGAAATTGTAATAATAGTGATATCCTATATAGCAGTAAAAAATAGCAGTTGTATGTAACATGCACAATCTCAAGTAAATTTTTCAAGAGTTAAATGTATGAAACCTGCTTACAAGTTGCAAAATTGCCCGATGAAATAACAAGATGGCAAGACTAATGCATGCAGCATTCATCTGTCTCCAAAATTTGAAAAGTAAAATGCGTATGTATTAAGAATATGCAAACCCTTGTATGAGAATTACAAAATCCTACATGGTGTTCAAGATGAGCTATGAGGAGATGGGGTAATCAAGCATGCATCTGGGGTATATTGCCCAGAGGACTTTAATTGCTAATATCTTTGTTGGGTTTTTTTCTTTTTTCTTTCTTTCTTTTTTTTTTTTTTTTTTTTGGTTTTTTTGAGACAGGGTCTCACTGTAGTCTAGGCTGGCCTTGAACTCACTAGCCCAAGCTGACTTTAAACTTGCAGCAACCCTCCTGCTGTGAACCTCCCAA
This sequence comes from Hydrochoerus hydrochaeris, assembly GCA_004027455.1. Classification (NCBI taxonomy): domain Eukaryota; kingdom Metazoa; phylum Chordata; class Mammalia; order Rodentia; family Hydrochaeridae; genus Hydrochoerus; species Hydrochoerus hydrochaeris. The sequence goes on along the minus strand of PVLA01002230.1, from coordinate 46,268 downwards.
CTAGTGAGGTTATAGATATGTGCCACCATGCCTGGCCATTGCTAACATTTTATTGGATTTCTTAAGCTAGATGGTGTTTTGTACATCAGTGTTTCTTTATAATACTATACACTGTTGTACTTCATAATGACTGCAACACTTCACAATACCTTTTTCTTAAAACATGGTCTCTTCTAGGTGTCTTTCCCCAAAGAGGTACTACACTGAGTACAGTGATACATCTCTACATAATTGAAAACTACTTGGGTCTAAAACAGGACAAATTTGAGTCATTTGTATGAAAATGGATGCATCTGGCAAATATGTTGACTAAAATAAATCAGACACAAATACCATGTATCTCATTTGGATAAGGCAGTGTACAAATTGCATAATAAAAAAATAGGAGACAAGGGGGTATATCTTACAAATAGGAAGGTGTCCAAGAGAGTTGAGGTGAAGGGGAAATAAGTACAATAAAGATACATACAAGAACATAATAACCTCAATGAATATGAACATGTCGAACGTGAGCCAAGTTAATATCAATATGAATGAAAAGGGAGAAAGAGGAGGAGGTAAAGATGGCTGATCAATGAGCAACAAAGTACAAAGCCTCCCAGGAGAAACAACTCATTTGCCAGAATAAAACATTCTAGGGAGCTCTAGACAGAGGGAGATGGATCCTCTTGACACAGGAAGAAATTAAAACATAAAAAACTTGTCAAACATACAGTCTTGGAGCTACAATTGGAACAGCTAAAATTACCGAACAAAGCATTTTACTGTGAACTGCCAAGTTTGCGCCAGCCTGAATTCACAAATTTGTGCCAGCCGGCAGAGCCACCCAAACTCGTTCTTGCTGCCACTCACAAGAGCCACAGCTGCGCTGAAGTTGGAGGTTGGTAAGCCCAATGGAAAGAAGAACCGACAAAGGGACCTTCATTAATCCACAGTCAGTGCTGGGAATGAGACCCCCCCCCCATGGGAAGGGTGCGACCAAATGGGCAACATGTTGGAATCAGGCAGGAGGAGCCTGAACTGGGAGCGACAGTGACTTCAATTGGTTGCTCCCTCCCCAAAGCAGATTCATGGCATTTGCTTGGACTGGGTTGCGCCCCTGGCTGAGACCCAATGAGCCACCCCAAATCGATTCCCTATGCCTAGCAAGCACTAAGGTGGTGAAGGCCCCTGAAGCTTGGCTGGCCCGATGGAAAGGGGCCAGCATAAGCAGCCCCTGTTTACACCTCAGTGACAAGAGCAGGCAGGAGAGGGTGGAGGTCCCTTGCCATTGTGCTTCAAAGGAACTGTGGGCAACAGGGAAGGGGGCTGGGACCTCTACTGTACACCTGTGTGGAGGAAGCCAGGACCATGTCAGAAGATAGAAGCAAGAGGAGGCCCCCAGCCGAGAACCCTGAGAGCACTGATCCAAGAGAGGGAAAAACAAGGGAGACTGAGGGCGGCAAACATGCACCATTGGACATGGCTTCAATAGACATTAAGAGATATCTTCAGGACCTTGTAGATGAGTTCAAAACTGAAATATTAAATCAGGTAAAGCAAGATATGAGTAGAGTAATAAGAGAAATGCTAAGCATTTCTCAGGAAGACATAGACGCAAGAAAGGAGGAACAGAAAATAGGAGAGAAACATTCGATAAAGAATATAAAGAAAATATAGAGTACATGAAGCAGATCCAAAGAGATTACAAGGAAATTAAAAACTCCATTGAAAGCTGGTAAAACTCCTTAAAAGAATCTAAGTATAGACTATCAAAACTTGAAGACAAGTTTGCAATGTGTGAGCATGAAAGGAAAGATCTCAAAAATAACAGGGAAACAGGCAGTAACAATACAAAGGCTAGAAGATGACAAGATAATCTATAATTTAAAAATAAGAAATGTGAATGAAAAAGGAATAGTAACAGGTGAATTACAAAGGCTATTCATGGAAATAAGGAAAACTTCCCAAGTATGGGATAAGAAAATGACATTCGGTTATGTGAGGCATACAGAACTATAGCCACCTACAACCAAAACAGCTATACCCAGACATATAATAAGATACCAAATTCAATATAAAATCGGAATATTAAAAGCCATCAGAGAAAAGAAACAGATTACCTATAAAGGTAAGCCTATCAAGATCATGGCAGACTTCTCAACAAAGATCATAAGATCAAGAAGAGCTTGGAGCAAAGTATTCCAAGCCCTGAAAGAAAATAACCTCCAGCCCAGATTGATGTATCCTGCAAAACTGTCACTAGAAATTAATGGAGAAACAAGATGCTTCCATGACAAAGAGGAACTGGGGGAGTTTGTGACCACCAATTCAACCCCAAAGAAAATACTGAAAGACATTGTAGAGAGAGAAAAAAAATAACCAGGATTTAAGGAACAGTGGCAGAAAGGCCTCAATGGGCAGGGCAGACAGTAGAATAAAGGAGAAAACTAGACAAAGGCAGAAAAATAGCCTAGCAGAAATGAGGCAGAGAAGGATGGCTAGAATCTCTAACATAGATGACCTTGATACACTATATTATTAATAGTGTACAGGATTTAAAATCCACATTACTCACACCACTCTGCTTAGATGTATTATATTCTGTTCCAGTCATTCTACCTGTACTAGATTTAGGGCACAGACAGTTATCCGGAAAATAACAGGATATACTACGGTAATCATCCTTAATTTCCTATTAACTTAATCTAAAGCTCTGTATAACCTACACTGTTTTACCATGACTGATTGTAATTAAATCTGGTTTGTTACATTGCTGTTTTGTATTGATAGATTTTATTCAATGCTGTTATGATTGATAGTATCAAGTCTTAAGAGTAGAGGCAACTGCACTGAAGATCACAAGAATCACTAGAATATCCACTCTGGTTTGATTATTACCTGCCTTTGAAGTTTTATACTGTCTACAATGTTTTATTTTTACTAATATTGTTATGTACTGCTATATTCAATTATACTGATATATTGAGTTATGCCTTATGATATAGACAATTCTATTGAAGATAATAAGAAACAACACAGTAATCACTGTAGATCACCTTGTACTGTGGTTTTATAGGACTTTTTGGTTTCATGTCTTTACAGGAATTTGTTTGGTTTTGTCTTGCTAGGTTTTTTTTTCCCTCTAATACAGAAAGGATAGAAATATATGTAGAGACTCATGCATGCATAGATGTTTACAGTCTCCCTGTTGGAATATCTACTTTGTGTGCTTTGATTTTGTAACTTTAACAACTATTTCTAAGAGGACAATAGGTAATTTATCAACTAGTGATTTCTTACTGTTTATCTTTTTTTTGAAATTCTGTATTATCTCTACACTTTACATGTTTTTTTTTCTCTTTAAATAAATATTTAATAAAAGAAAACGGAGAAAGGGGAAAAAGGGAGGGAAGCGGATTTTTTAAAAACTATCTTGTGCTTATATCCACTTCCCAAGATTGTAAAATGCATGTACGATGAACAAGTACTAATAAGAAAAAAAGTTCAAGCTGGTATCAAAAGTTACAAGCCAGGGGAGATATAGCTCAGGCACAGCACCTTCCTGGCGAAGTGCAAGGTCGTGAGTTCAAGCCCTGGTACCAAAAATAAAATGCTGCAGGCTCTGAGTAGCTGAGACCACATGCATACAACACCATATCCAGCCTCTCATTTTGAGAGATATCAAATTTATTGTAAAATGAAAGGGCTGAAATATTACTCAGTGGTAGATCACTTGCCTACCAATTATGCAGTCCTCAGCTCAGTCCCTAGCACCATATACAAAAACTTACAAGCCTTTGAGATAGGCATCAAGAGAGAGATGTTAGCCCTATATTATAAATAAGGAAATCAAGACTCACAAAAACATTTTTAAGCAAAAATGTTTAATCAAAAAAGTGATTATAATGTAGAGAGCAGTTTCATTTCTGCCACTAGGTCAGTAATAGGCTTAATTCCTCATGAAAGCTAACTAATAGCTGTTTGCACACTAAGATTAAACATGGCTTTCTTGCCCCCTAAAAATTCCCTCTTCAGTGCATTATAGTTACCACTACTAAGTGTCCACTTATTAAAACTGTCCCTTTAGGGACAGTTTTGTGCAGCTTAATTACAGAAAATTTTATTTAAAGATTTAGCTCAATGGCATAAGCACCTGCCTGGCAAGCACGAGGTCGTGAGTTCTATCCCTGGTACCAAAATAAATAAACAGTCCCTTTAGCTGGGCATGGTGGTACACATTTGCATTCTCAGCACACTTGAAAGCTGAAGCAAGAAGATCACAAGTTCAAGCCCAGTCTGAATTTAGTAATTTAGCAAAAAATTCCTTGTCTCAAAAATAAAACTGGGTGTGGTAGTGCACATCTGTAATTTTACCCAGCACCGAGAGGCTGAAGCAAGAGGATTGCAAATTCCAGTCCAGCCTGGGCAACTTAGGGCCTTAATAAGACCCTATCCCCAAAAATAAGGGCCAAGAATATAGCTCAGTGCCCAGGCTCTGGGTTCAATCCCCAGAAATAAAGAAACACAAAGAAGAAAGAAGAAAAAAAGAAGAAAAAGTAAAAGCAAGCTAGCAAACTAGCTCGATGTGAAGGCCTTGAGTTTAATCTCCAGTACTTCCCAAAAAAGTCCCATCTGTTTAAAGTAGAGCACCATATAATATATCACATTAAGTTAAACAATTTTAAGAATAAAAGATTACAGTGATGGTGTATCTAAGAGCACTTGCCTAGCGTGCAGAAGGCCCCAGGTTCCATTCCTAGCACTGCAAAAAATTATCATTATGCTGGGCAACAGATGTCAACAAACCAGATTCACTGGGATATACGGCTCCACTCTGTACTTTGAGGAATACCTGGAGAGACATCATTACTCATCATGGATATTAAAAATAAGAACTTTGTTAGTATTGGGAGGGAGAAAATAGCAGTCTAATCTGCACTTTACACTAAGTAAGTTTCAAATGGATGACTCTAGTATGAACTTATTTTTAAAGTACAAAATGGCTCTGCCTTTCTGTTGTATGGCACTTGCTAGCAGCATTTGCCATATTTTCTATCACACCTTATAAATACACTCATGAAAGAGGACATCCAGAACTGCTTCAGAAAGTGATGAGAATGATGGGATAAGTATGTTCAAAATGATGAGGATTAATGGCAATATGTCTTTTACTGTAATAAAAAATTTTTTTAAAATTTTAACGTTATTTTTTTAATCACCCTTATTTGACACATTGTTCTGACTTGAAGACAGAAGAAGCCACATGAAAAAAAATGTGGGTGAGCTCTAGGATGTGAGAATAGCCCTGACCAATAGTCATCAGGGAAACAGGGACTCATTTCTGTAACTGCAAAGAACTCAATTTTGCAAAAATGAGGTTGGAGGCATACTTTTCTCCAAATCTACAGATAAGAACTCAGCCTGACCAACACCTTTATTTCATCTTTGTGATACCATGAACAGAGAACACAGTGTTGTTCTGGACTTCTGACCCACAGAAACAAGATAGTAAATGGATATTGATTTAAGCTATTAGTTTTATGGTAATTAGTTATGGAGCAATAGAGAATTAGCATACTCCTATTTCCTGGAAGAGTTTGTATACACCTGTTATTACTTTTTTCCAATTCACAAGTGACAACATCTGGGCATGGGACTTTCTTTGTGGGAAAGTTTTTAATTACAGAATAAATTTCTTTAAAGATGCAGGGCTATTCAAGTTGTCTTCTGCAGTAAGCTTTAGTACCTTGCATCTTTTAAAAAAATACATCCAGCTGGGGCCAGCGATATAGCTCAGTGGCACAATGCCTGGAAAATGCAAGGTCTTGAGTTTGATTCCCCGAACCCAAAAGTATATGTCCTGTTATTTTGTCGAAGTTGTGAGTATAAAGCTTTTTATAACATTTCTTTATTATCCTTTCAACTTCTGTGGAGTCTAGTGTTGTCCCCCATCTCATTCCCAATGTTAACCCTTTAGGTCTTTTCTCCTTTTTCCTTCATTATTCTGGTAAGTGGTCTATCAGTTTTACTAATCTTCTCCCCCAAAACCAGATGTTGGTTTCTTTTATTTTTTAGATAGAGTTTCACTATGTAGTGCATGCTGGCCGTGAACTCACTATGTAGCCAAGGTTAGCCTTAAACTTGCAGCAATTCTCCTGCTCCAGCTTCCTAAGTGCCGGGATTACAGTTATGTATCACCATGCCCAGCTGTCAGATGATGGTTTAATTTTTCTCTATTGCTTTTCTGTTATCTACTTCAGTAATTCCTGCTTTTATCTTTATTTCCTTTCTTCTGCTTTCTTTGAGTTTAATTTCCTCTCTTTATCATAATTTGTTTAAGATAGAAGAAGAGGCCATTGATTTGAGACCATTTGTCTTTTCTAATATGGGAGGTGGGTTTGGTTTTGGTTTTTTGTGGTATTGGAAATGGAACCTAAATTCCACATAGACTAGGTAAGTGTTCTATCACCACGCTATATCTCAGTCCTCTAATATGAACATTTATTTTTTTGTTTGTTGGATCGGTTTGGTTTGGTTTTGGTTTGTTTTTTAAGACAGGGTCTCACTGTGTAGTTCAGGCTGTCCTTGAACTCACTATGTAGCCCAGGCTAGCCTTCAAGTCTCTGAAATCCTCCTGCCCCAGCCTCCCAAGTGTTGGGATTACAAGCATGGACCACCATGTCCAACTAATATGAGCATTTGATACTATAGATTTCTAAACACTCTTTAATGCAATCCTATCAATTTTGATACATTATTTTCATTTTAATTCAATTGAAAATACTTCCTAACTTTCCTTATGATTTCTTCTTTGACCCATGTGTGCTGTATATCTATTTATTGCCTCTCAACTTCAAACCTACCCTTTCTGCCTGCTTTGTGAAAATGGAGCATACATTAGCTCTTTTTCCTGTGCCAGCTGGCACTGAAGCTTGCTCAATAGATGGTGATAGAAGATTTAAAAGAAAAAGAAGCTTCCTTCCTCAATTCCTATGCTAACTTGACAGGCTTCTGTTACCTGGCTTTTCTAGGATCAGATTCTTACAGCACTCACAACTTTTCCACTGCCTGGTTCTTCAATGCATTACAGCCAGTAAACCCCAGTGACCAGCAGCATTTCCCTTCCCTTTTCCCCAAGCTCTTGCTATCTGGCAGTTCAGCAGCAGTGTCTCTAGATCCTGCAGTGCTCAGATTCTCAGATGTCTACCCCCTGCAGTATATGGAGGCCATCAACACGCAACAGGAAACAAATTTCCCTGGCACTGTAGTGGACAGATTCCTTGAGGGTAGATTGCTAACATGTCTCACCAAGTGCAGCACCACAATGAATTCCCTGGTATTCAGTGAACTAAGCCATGCCTCTTCTAACAAGGTATATCCTTGGAAAAGCTCTGTGGTCTTTCTCCTTTGTAAGCAGATACAACTGTAGAGGATAGGCTTTCTGGTCTTAGGGAGGATCAAAGACAGCAGCATGGATGTACAGGCACATTGATTTTGTCTCTAGGAATGAAATATAAGGACCACTTGCTAGAATATTGTACAATCTATGATAGAAAAAGTTCTAGATCTAGCCAAAATATGTTTCAAATCACCTCAGTGGGGAGGTGACTTTCATTTAGTTACCTGGTTAAAGTTGTTTCACAGACCCAGAGCTCCTTGATTCAAGAAAAAGCCAAGTCCCCTTCAGAGAGGAGCCTGCACCACTGCTGCAAATCTGTACTTGTATGTAACACAAATTTTCCTTCAAATAGTTCCCAAAGGGGCCTGTGGCCATTTACTAGAGTGATTGTGAATTGGCAAAATGAAATATCCAGACCTTTTGAAGATTATTAGATACCAGTTCTGAACTGACACTGGCCCACCAGCCAAAGTGGGGGCTTTGTGGTAGTCAGATGATAATAGAATCTTTGCTCAGGTCTGACCAACATTAGGCCCAGTGGGTTCAGTAACAAGTGTTATAGTTATTTCCCCAGTTCCTGAATTTGTCTCTGGAATAAACATATGTTATGTGATCAAAATATATGATGAATGTTTAAACTTTTTAAAATTTATTACAGTAAAAGACATTTGCCATAATCTCCTCTCAAAATGCTCCCCTTACACTTTGAACACATTTTCCCATCTTTCTTGTCATTTTCTTTCTTTCTTTTGAGAGAGGATATCACTATACAGTTTGTATTAGCCTCAAACTCACAGCAATCCTCCTGCCTCAGCCTCTGGAGTCCTGGCATCATTATAGTTATGTACCACCATGCTTGGTTCTTGTTACTTTCTGGAAGTTCTATTCCATGAGTATGTTTGTGAAATGTGATAAAAAATGCAGTGAATGCCTCCACTGAGTATCATCCAATGAAGACAGCCTCATAAAAACATTACTCTGGTTCTTCATCCGTCTTATTCACTGACTCTAACATTGTGCAATTTCTAGCTTTTCCTCAAAGTCAAAATGACCATATTTTCCCAAAGAACTACAAATATCATACCACAGAGATGTATTTTTTTCAAATTCATTTTATTTCAAGGAGAAAAAGAAAAAAACTAAAGCAAAATTTCAAAACAAATCAATCAGGGGGCAACAATGGTAAATACATTGTGCATTGTTATCCCCAAATTGTTCAGCCAGAGCAAAAGACACCCGTGTTTAATTGTCTGAACAACACCGGAACAAATCTTTTTCTTCAGTGAAATCATAGAAATCAATACTATAACTATCTTAACTATTTTTATATAATATATATATATATACATATACATATGTTGTTTCTTTCAAATTCTTACACTAATGAGACAATATGATGTTTACACATGTCACAGCAATATATGTGCACCCATGTTTATAGCAGCAAAATTTGTAATAGTAAATCTTGGAAACAACCCAAATGCTCATCAGCTGAGGAATGGATAAAAAAGATATGGTCTTGAGGAGACTCAAGATGGCAGATCGTTAAGCAGCAAGACACTCAGCCTCTCTGAGAGAGACAACTCTTGACTCAGGAAGAAACTAAAGGCAAAAGAGTTGGTCAAACATGCAGTCCCAAGGTTACAATTGCAGAAGTTGAGATGTGCGGCCACAGCACTCCCCAGCTGCCTAAATTCGTGTCACCTCCACAACTAGCCAGAGCAGCCCAAACTCGCGACTCACAGAGCTGTGACCCCCTGGGGCCGAGACTCACTGGAGCTGCCACCTACTGGAGCTGCCACCCACTGGACCCGCGACCAGCCTGATTGGCCTGAGCTCGTGACTTGCACAGCTGGACCCATTAGAGCTGCAGCGTATTGGAGCCAGAACTGGCAGGAGTGGCCCAAACTCGCGACTCGCACAGCCCCCGCCCACAGGAGACGCGACCCACTGAAGCCTCAGCCCACAGGAGCTGTGATGGTTGGAGTGCCTGAGATCACGACTTGCGCAGCCGCCGTCCACCGCAGCCGCGACCCATCCGAGCTGCCGCCTGCCAGAGCAGCTACCAGCAGGAGTGGCCCGAGCTCACGACTCATGCAGCAGGGACTCCCTGGAGCATGCAAAATCACGCAGCTGTGACTAGCTGGTCACGCTGGAGATGGAGGTAGGCGAGCCCAACGGAGAACAGAGCCAGCGAGGAACTCCACAGTGAGTGCTGCAAATAAGACCCCCGCCAAGGGAAGAGGGCCACCAAATGGACGACATGTTGGAATCAGGCAGGAGGAGCCTGCACTAGGAACTACAGTAACTTCAGTTGGTTGTTCCCTTCCCAGAGCAGATTGGTGGGATCCGCTTGGCCTGGGTCATGCCCCTGGCTGGGATTCAATAAGGCATCCCAAACTGATTCCCGCCACATAGCACACACTATCTCAGTGAAGGCCTCTGAAGGTTGACTGGCCCAGTGGGGAGGGGCCAGCATACACAGCCACTGCCTATACCTCAATGACCAAAAGCAAACAGGAGAGGGCAGAAATCCCTTACCAGTGTGCTTCAGAAGAATCATAACCAACAAGGAAAAGGACTGGGAACTCCACTATACACCTGTATGGAAGTAACCAAAACTATGACAAGAGAAAGAAACAAAAAGAAGTCTCTAGCCCAAAACCTTGACAACATCGATTCAGGAGAGGGAAATACAAAAGAGACTGAGGGCAACAAACATGCAACATCAGACATGGCTTCAATAGACATCAAGAGATATCTTTGGGACCTTGTAGATGAGCCCAAAACTGAAATATTGAATCAGGTAAAGCAAGATATAAGAAGATTAATAAAAGAAGTCCTAAGCACCTATCATAAAGACACAGACAGAAGAAGGGAGGAACATAAAAAAGGAGAGAAACCTTGATAAAGAATATAAAGAAAATTTAGAATACATGAAGCAGAACCAAAGTGATTACCATCAAATTAAAAACTCCATTGAAAGCTGGCAAAACTGCCTAAAAGAAACTAAGGATAGACTATCAAAACTTGACGACAAGTTTGCAATGTATGATGATGAAAGGAAAGATCTATTAAAAATAACAAGGAAACAGGGAGTAAATATACAAAGGCTAGAAGACAACAAGAGAATCTATAATTTAAGAATAAGAAATGTGAGTGATGAAGCAGGAATAGAAACAGGGGAATTACAAAGGCTATTCACAGAAATAATTAAGGAAAAATTCCCAAGCATAGGAAAATGATATTCAGATATATGAGGCATACAGAATTCCAGCCACCTACAACCAAAACAGAGCTACACCCAGACATATAATAATCAAGATACCAAAAATTCAATATAAAAACAGACTATTAAAAGCCATCAGAGAAAAGAAACAGATTACCTATAAAGGAAAGCCCATCAAAATCACAGCAGACTTCTCGACACAGACCATCAGATCAAGAAGATCTTGGAGAGAAGTATTCCAAGCCCTGAAAGAAAATAACCTCCAACCCAGATTGATGTACCCTGTAAAGCTGTCACTAGAAATTAATGGAGAGACAAGATGCTTTCATGACAAAGAGGAACTGGGGAATTTGTGACCACCAATCCAACCCTACAGAGAATACTGAAGGACATTCTAGAGAGAGAGAAAAAAAATACCAGGATTTAAGGAACAGGGGCAGAAAGGCCTCAATGAACAGGGCAGGCAGTAGAATGAAGGAGAAAAGTAGACAAACAATGGCAGAAAAATAGCATAGCAGAAGTGCGGCAGAGAAGGTTGGCTATAATCTCTAACATAGAGGGCCTTGATACACTAAAAAAAATATAGGCAGAGTAGATCAGAAGGTACAGTCCATCGAGATGCTCTGATTAGGAACTATAATCAACCTGAGAGAGGGTTTATGGACCAAAAATCAAATATGCGAAAACAATGCTCTATGTGAAGGGAGCCAGAGAGAAATAAGGGCACCTTGACTACCACCTACAGATAGGATGAAAAGACAGGATACTTATGTGCAGTAGAGAAATACTCAGCTATAATGAAGGAAAACCTTGAGGCTTTTGTAAGTAAAGGAATAGAACTTGAGATCAAGTCCAGGAGCGAGAAGGTTTGGAACCACTTAGGTAAATAGTAGGTTGCCCCCCAGTCTAAAAACTGAGGGAGTTGGTGAGACCCAAAATGCAGCACCCTGTGGAAGTGAAAGGGTAGGAATAGTCTAAAAGAAGTCTGAGGATATTGTTAATAGTATACCAGGATTTAAAACCCACATTACACACACCACTCTGCTTAGATGGATTATATTCTGTTCCAGTTTCTCTACTTGTACTAGATTTGAGGGCACTGTCAGTTATCACAAAAATAGCAGGATATAATACAGTAATCATCCTTAATTTCCTATTAACTTAATCTGAAGCTCTATATAACTTATACTGTTTTACCATGACTGATCTTAATTGAATCTTGTTTGTTAGATTGCTGTTTTGTATTGACAGATTTCATACAAAGCTGTTATGATGGATAGTATCAAGTCTGAGAATATAGGCAACTGCACTGAAGATGACAAGATTCACTAGAATATCCACTCTGGTTCAGTTATTACCTGCCTTTGAAGTTTTACATTGTCTACAATATTTTGTTATTACTAATATTGTTATGTACTACTATATTCAATTATACTGCTATATCCAAATATGCCTGATGATTTAGACAACACTATTGAAGATAATAAGAAACAACACAGTAATCACTGTAGATCACCTTGTACTGTAGTTTTATATGACTTTTTGGTTTCATTTTTAATAAGAATTTGTTTTGTTTTGTCTTGCTATGTTTTGTATTTCCCTCCAATACAGAAAGGATAGAAATACATGTGAAGAATCATGCATGCATGGATCTTCACAGTCTCACTGTTTGAATATCTAAAAGTAGATATGGTTTAATTTTGTAATGAGCAACTATTTCTAAGAGGACAATATGTAATTTATCAACTAGTGATTTCTTACTGTTTATCTTTTTTTTTTAATTCTGTATCATTTATACACTTTTTATATTTTTTTCTCTTTAAATAAAAAAACTTTAAAAAGATATTGTCTTTTTATACAATGGAGTACTACTCAACTATAAAGAAGAATAAACTTGAGACATAGGGAAATGGATACAACTTGAGACCATACTCAGAAGTGAAATAAATCAGACTCTCATGTGTAAACATTGTAATGTCTTTCCAGTGTAAGAAGCTGAAAAAGCAAGTAATATCCAAAATTTAGAGTAGATATTTGAAATAAGAAGAAACTGTTCAAAAGGAAAGACAAACTGGGATGGAGAAAAGGAGAAAAGAAGGAAGGAAAAAGGAAAAATAAATAAATTTATATATACAAAAAATAGTTATCATACTTATGCTATTAATTTCTATTAGTTCATTGAAAAGAAAGGTTTGTGCCTATATTGTTTGGTCAGTTTTTCATGCCCATATCTTGTAATATGAGCATCTAATTTGAAGGTAAATCACACAATGTACTAACCATTGTTACTCTCCTATAATCTTATTTTGAAATTTTGTACCATTGTTTTTAAATTTTTTTTCTTTAAAATAAAAAAATGGCAAAAAAAGAAAATGACTGTAAAGGTAAACCATTTAAATAGATTTGGGACAACAAGTAACCACAGCAGTTCAATTAAAGACACTCAAAAGAAGGCTTCCAGACTACTTCTGCAGAAAGTGGCAAGAAAATTGGGATGTGCTCAAATCAAGTAGGAATATTTGACTGCAATAAATTTTCAAAAATTTAAATATTTATCATACATTTCAATAATACCTCATACTTAGAAATTGGTATAACTGGTATAGATTTGATAATTCATAGGATGAGGGCTATAAGAACAGCTAACTGGAAGTCCCTAGAATTTGCACTACTTTCAAAGTTACTAAACCAAAAGTGATAATGCATACAAGAGAAATTCAGAGATTTAACACCATAAAAGACTTAAAAGAAGCAGAGGTGGTAACATCTATCATATTTCCATTTCACAATCACCAGTTTTACCTGTGTAGAAGCCAGATGAATCTTGGAGAATGCAGAATATCATAAATTTAATCAGATTGTGACATCAGTTGTAGTCATTGTCCCAGATAATGGAACAACTGAACGTAACCCCTGGTACTTGATATTTAGGTATTGGCCTGTCTGATGACTTTTTCGTGTTTTGAAGAATTGCCAGGGCCAGGAGTTTAGCTCAGTGGCATAAGTGCCTGCTTGGCAAATGCAAAGTCTTGAGTTCAATCCCCGGTTCAAAAAAATTGAAGAATTGCCAGAGACCATGTTTTTATCTATAACAATATAAATTCACAGTATTGCCTCACAGATACATCAGTTGTTTTCTCTGACATAATATAGTCTACAGAGATCTTGATCTTCTTAACACCCAACAAAACTTCACACTATGCTACTACATTGATTGCAACTAATAAATAGTAAGTAGCAAGTACTTTACATGACTAAGTAAGAATGAAACTATCATTGAGCCACAGTGCTTGTATATTTGATCAAAAATTATTCTAGACTTTTCTATGAAGGTATCTTTTGAATGAGATTAACATTAAAATTGGTAGACTCTGAGTAAAACAGGTTACTCTCCATAATGTGGGTGGGCCACACTAAATCAGCTGAAGTCCCTAGTATAACAAAGACTGACCTCCTGCAGCAAGAAGAAATTCTGTCAGTAGAAGGCCATTGAACTTGAACTGTAACATTGACTCTCCCCAGGGGTTCCAGCCATATGACCTTGCTTCTTCAACTGCAGCATCACCTCTGCCCTAGGTTTCCATACTGCCATCCTCTATGAACATTGTACGCAGTTTCCAGCAAGCATCAGTGAAAAAAATCACAGAATCAGCCTCTAGAATTTTTTTGTCTTCTTTTTTTTTTTGCTTTTTTTTATTTAAAGAGAAAAAAACATGTAAAGGGTAGAGATAATACAGATTTTTTAAAAAGATAAACAGTAAGAAATCACTAGTTGATAAATTACATATTGTCCCCTTAGACATAGTTGTTCAAGTTACAAAATTAAAGCATAAAAAGTAGATATTCAAACAGTGAGAATGTAAACAGCTACGCATGCATGAGTCTCTAATGTATTTCTATAGACTTAAAGCTTTAAAATCTTACTGAGATAAAGTAAATAATACCTAAATAAATATCATGTCTGAGGATTTAAAGACTCATTTTTTTTTAATTTAAAGAGAAACAAAAGCATGTAAAGGATAGAGGTAACATAGAATTCCAAAAAAAAGATAAACAATAAGAAATCACTAGTTGATAAATTACATATTGTCCTCTTAGAAATAGTTGCTCACATTACAACATTAAAGCATACAAAGTAGATAGTCAAACATTGAGGGTGTAAACAGCTATGCATGCATGAATCTGTTCATATATTTCTATACTTTCTGTATTGGGGGAAGAACAAAACTTAGGAAGACAAAACAAAACAAATTCCTACAAAAACATGAAACCAAAAAGTCATATAAAACCATAGTACAAGGCGATCTACAATGATTACTGTGTTGTTTCTTATTATCTTCAATAGAATGTCTACATCATCAGGCACAATTAAATATAGCAGTATAATTGAGTATATCAGTAAATAATAATAGTAGTAAAAATAAAACATTGTAGACAGTATAAAACTTCAAAGGCAGGTAATAATCAAACCATAGTGGATATTCTAGTGGATCTTGTCATCTTAAGTGCAGTTGTCTATACTCTCAGACTTGATACTATCAATCATAACAGCTTTGAATAAAATCTATCGATACAAACCTGTGATCAAACAAACCAGATTCGATTATGATCAATCATGGTAAAACAGGGCAGGTTTTACAGAGCTTTAGAATAAGTTAAGAGGAAATTAAGGATGATTACCATACTATATCTTGTTGTTTTCAGAATTACTGTCTGTGCCCTCAAATCTAGTATAGGTAGAATGACTGGAACAGAATATAATACATCTAAGCAGAGTAATGTGAGTAATGTGGGTTTTAAATCCTGATGCACTATTAACAATATACCGCATCAAGGCCATCTATGTTAGAGTTTCTAGTTATCTTTCTCTTCCTCATTCTGCCATGCGATTTTCCTGTCTTTATCTAGTTTTTTCCTTCATTCTACTGCCTGACCCACTCATTGAGGCCTTTCTGCCACTGTTCCTAAAATCCTGGTATTTTTTTCTCTCTCTCTAGAATGTCCTTCAGTATTCTCTGTAGGGTTGGATTGGTGGTCTCAAACTCCCCCAGTTCCTCTTTGTCATGGAAGCATCTTGTTCCTCCATCAACGTCTAGTAACAGTTTTGCAGGGTACATCAATCTGAGCTGGAGGTTATTCTCTTTCAGGGCTTTGAATACTTCACTCCAACCTCCTCTTGATCTGATGGTCTGTGGTGAGAAGTTAGCCGTGATTCTGATGGGCTTACCTTTATAGGTAATCTGTCTCTTTTCTCTGATGGCTTTAATATTTTGTTTTTATATTGAATTTCTGGCATCTTGATTATTATATGTCTGGTTGTAGATCTGTTTTGGTTGTAGGTGGCTGGGGTTCTGTATGCCTCACACAATTGAATGTCATTTTCTTTTCCCATGCTTGGGAAGTTTCCTTAATTATTTCCATGAATAGCCTCTGTAATTCACCTGTATGTATTCCTGCTTCTTTGCTCATGTTTCTTATTCTTAAATTGTAGATTCTCTAGTCATCTTCTAGCCTTTGTATTGTTACTTCCTATTTCCTTGTTATTTTTAAGAGATCTTTCCTTTCATCATCACACACTGCCAACTTGTCTTCAAGTTTTGATAGTCTATTCTTAGTTTCTTTTAAGGAGTTTTGCCAGCTTTCAATGGGATTTTTAATTTCCTGATACTCTCTTTGAATCTGCTTCATGTATTTTATATTTTCTTTATATTCTTTATTGAATGTTTCTCTCCTTTTTTGTGTTCCTTCCTTCTTCCATCTGTATCATCCTGAGAGATGCTTCCTGAGAGCATTTCTTTTATTACTCTACTCATATCCTGCCTTATCTGATTTAATATTTCAGTTTTGAGCTCGTCTACAAGGTCACAAAGATATCTCTTAATGTCCATTGAAGCCATGTCTGATGTTGTGTGTTTGCAGCCCTCAGTCTCCCTTGTTTTTCCTTCTCCTGATTCAGTGTTTTCAGGGTTCTGGACTGGGGGCCTCCTCTTGCTTCTCTCTCCTGTCATGGCCCTGGCTTCCTCCACATAGGTTACAGTGTAGGTCCCAGCCCCCTTCCCTGTTGGCCATGTTTCCTCCAAAGCACACTAGTGAGGGACCTCTGTCCTCTCCTGCCTGCTCTTGTCACTGAGATGTAAGCAGGCTGCGTATGCCTGCCCCTCCCCACCGGGCCAACCAAACTTCAGGAGCCTTTCACCAAGTTAGTGCATGCTAGGCACAGTAAATCGATTTGGGATGGCTCATTGGGTCCCAGCCAGGGGCATGGCCCAGTCCAAGGAAATGCCATGAATCTGCTCTGGGGAGGGAGCAACCAACTGAAGTCACTGTCCCTCTCAGTTCAGGCTCCTCTTGCCAGATTCCAACATGTCGCCCATTTGGTCGCACCCCTCCCATGTGGGGAGGTCTCATTCTCAGCACTGACCATGTATTAATGAAAATCTCTTCACTGGCTCCACTCTCCATTGGGCTCACCAACCCCCAACCCCAGCACTGAAGTTCTTCCTGGAAGTGGTGGTGGTACGAGTCTGGGTGGCTCTGCCAGCTTGCATGGATCCAAGCTGGTGCACACTTGCCAGGTCACCATGAAAATGCTGTGTCCCACAATCTTCAGCTGTCTCAGTTGTAGTCCTGAAGTATTTGATGAGCTTTTTTATGTTTTTATTTCTTCCTGTGTCAAGAGGATCCATCTCCCCCTGTCCAGGTCTCTCCAGGGTGCTTTATTCTGGCATATGAGTTGTTCCAAGAAGCTTTGTATTTTGTCGCTCAGTGATCAGCCATCTTGTATTCTCTCCTGGCACCCAACAAAGAAAGGCCCAGGCCTATTGCCACCTTAGCCAGCCTGCTCCTTAGTTTCTCCTTTGGACTCCTTGGCAACCGCTTTACTTCAGTACCCATAGCAGCCAGGAGTGTCTTCTTTTTTAATATAATACCCATTCAACATTCTATCTTTTAAATTTTATTTTACAGAGAATAAAACAAAGTAGGGCAGAATAAAGCAGATCAGAACAGAACAATGCAAGCAACAGAGCACTTTACAACAAGACAATTGGATATCAATAGTAGCTACCATAATGTCACTTTCTTTGGAATACTTGAGCATAGCTTCACACACAATAATATCAAACATAACAAAATAGAATAAAACCATTCAAGAAAATGAAAGTATTATAAGGCATTCTAAACCAAATAACAGAAAATGAACAATGGCTACCATAATATCTCATTTTCCATAAAAAATTTGTTTAAATTATTACACATGTTAAAATCTAATAAGAGGAGGAGCTAAAGATGGCCAATCAGTGAGCAACAAAATACAGAGCCTCTGGGGAGAAACAACTCCTATGCCAGAATAAAATATCTTGGAACAATCCAGACAGAGGGAGATAGATTCTTTCGACACAGGAAGAAAATAAAAAGGAAAAAAACTGGTCAAACATGCAGTCTTGGGATTACCATTCACTTTCGATGCAACCTGCTGAGCTGCTGGAACTTGCTCCCACAGAGCAGTGCAAACTTGTTCCCACTGCAACCTGCTGCTGTGACCCACAGGTCCTCCAAACTCACTTCCAATGACACTCACAGGAGCCGCAGTCCCACTGAAGTCAGGGGTTGGTGAGCCCAACAGTGATCGGAGCCCTTGAAGGTACCTACATTAACTCGCAGTTAGTGCTGGGAAAAAGACCCCCCAACGGGAAAGGTGTGACCAAAAGGGCAACATGTTGGAGTTGGATAGGTGGAGCCTGAACTAGGAACAACGGTAACTTCAGTTTGTTGCTCCCTCCTCAGAGCAGATTCATAGGATTTGCTTGGCCTGTGTCATGCCCCTGGCCAGGACCCAATAACCCATCCCAAACTGATTCCCTAGACTTAGCACACACTAACTTGGTGAAGGCCCCTGAAGGTTGACAGGCCCTGTGGGAGGGGCCAGCATACACAGCTCATGCTTACACCTCAGTGACAAGAGCAAACAGGAGAGGGCAAAAATCCCTCACTAGCATGCTACAGAAGAACCATAACCAACAAGGAAAGGGGCTGGGACCTCCACTATACACCTGTATGGAAGAAACCAAAAACATGACAAGAGAGAGAAACAAAAAAAGCCCCCAGCACAAAACCTTGAGAACATTGATTCAGGGGAGGGAAATACAAAAGAGACTGAGGGCAGCAAACATGCAACATCAGACACAGCATCAATGGACATTAAGAAATATCTTCAGGACCTTGTAGACAAGCTCAAAACTGAAACATTAAATCAGGTAAAGCAAGATACAAGTAGATGAATAAAAGAAAATCTAAGCACCTCTCAAGAAGACACCGACAGAAGAAGGGAGGAACACAAAAATAGGAGAGAAACATTTGATAAAGTATATAAAGAAAATATAGAATACATGAAGCAGATTCAAAGAGATTACCAGGAAATTAAAAACTCCATTGAAAGCTGACAAATCTGCTTAAAAGAAACTAAGGATAGACTATCAAAACTTGAAGACAAGTTTGCAATGTGTGAGCATGAAAGGAAGGATCTCTTAAAAATAACAAGGAAACAGGCAGTAACAATACAAAGGCTAGAAGATGACTAGAGAATCTATAATTTAAGAATAAGGAACATGAGTGAAGAAGCAGGAATAAAAACAGGAAAATTACAAAGGCTAGTCACAGAAATAATTAAGGAAAAATTCCCAAGCATGGGAAAAGAAAATGACATTCAGATATACGAGGCATACAGAAATCCAGCCACCTACAACCAAAACAGAGCTACATCCAGACATACAATAATCAAGATACCAGAAATTCAATATAAAAACAGAATATTAAAAGCTGTCAGAAAAAAGAAACAGATCACCTATAAAGGAAAGCCCATCAAAATCACAGCAGTCTTCTCGACACAGACCATCAGATCAAGAAGAGCTTGGGGGGAAGTATTCCAAGCCCTGAAAGAAAATAACCTCCAGCCCAGAATGATGTACCCTTCAAAACTGTCACTAGAAATTAATGGAGAAACAAGATGCTTCCATGACAAAGAGGAACTGGGGAATTTGTGACCACCAATCCAACCCTACAGAGAATACTGAAGGACATTCTAGAGAGAGAGAGAAAAAAATACCAGGATTTAAGGAACAGGGGCAGAAAGGCCTCAATGAACATGGTAGGCAGTAGAATGAAGGAGAAAAGTAGACAAACAATGGCAGAAAAATAGCATAGCAGAAGTGAGGCAGAGAAGGTTGGCTATAATCTCTTACATAAAGGGCCTTGATACACTCAAAAAAAGGCAGAGTAGATCAGGAGGTAGGGTCCATCAAAATGCTCTGATTAGGAACTATAATCAACCTGAGAGAGGGTTTATGGACCAAAAATCAAATATGCGAAAACAATGCTCTATGTGACAGGGAGCCAGAGAGAAATAGGAGCAACTTGACTACCACCTGCAGATAGACTGGAAAGACAGGATACTTATGTGCAGTAGTGAACTGCTTAGCTATAATGAAGGAAAACCTTGAGGCTTTTGTAGGTAAAGGAATATAACATGAGATCAAATCCAGGAGTGAGAAGGTTTGAAACCACTTAGATAAAAAGCAGGTTGCCTCCCAATCTAAAAACTGAGGGAGTTGGTGGAACCCAAAATGCACAGCACCCTGTGGGAGTGAAAGGGGTGGAGTAGCCTAAAAAAAGAAGGCAGAGGATATTGTTAATAGTGTAGCAGGAATTAAAACCCACATTAATCACACCACTCTGCTTAGATGGATTATATTCTGTTCCAGTTTCTCTATTTGTACTAGATTTGAAGGCACCGACAGTTATCCTGAATATAACAGGATATAGTATGGTAATCATCCTTAATTTCCTATTAACTTAATCTGAAGCACTGTGTAACTTACACTGTTTTACCATGACTGATCTTAATTGAATCTGGTTTGTTACATTGCTGTTTTGTATTGACATATTTTATTCAAAGCTGTTATGATTGATAGTATCACGTCTGAGAGTATAGGCAACTGCACTGAAGATGACAAGATTCACTAGGATACCCACTCTAGTTTGATTATTACCTGCCTTTGAAGTTTTATATAGTCTAAAATGTTTTATTTTCACTAATATTGTTATGTACTGCAATATTCAATTATACTGCTATATTCAATTATGCCTGATGATATAGACAATTCTTTTGAAGATAACAAGAGACAGCACAGTAACCATTGTAGATCACCTTGTACTGTGATTTTATATGACTTTTTGGTTTCATGTTTTTATAGGAATATGTTTTGCTTTATCTTGCTAGGTTTTGTTTTTCCCTCTAATACAGAAAGGATAGAAATACATGTAGAGACTCATGCATGCATAGCTGTTTACAGTCTCACTATTTGAATGTCTACTTTGTAAATTTTGTAACTTAAACAACTATTCCTAAGAGGACAATATGTAATTTATCAACTAGTGATTTCTTACTGTTTATCTTTTTTTTAATTCTGTATTATTTCTACACTTTTCCTGTTATTTTCCCTCTTTAAATAAAAAATCCAATAAGACACAACATGATAGAATCAATGGTAATAGAAGAACATAAGCATGGTAGGACTTCAAAGCAAGGCGGTATTAAATCAGCAATGGCTGCCGTAATGTCTTGCTTTCTTCAAAGTACCTGTTCATACCATCACACATAATAAAGATCAAACAAAAATAGAATAAAACCATTCCAACCATTGAAGGAAAACTTTATAAGACTTTAAAGCAATAGAATGGGCAACTATGATTACCATAATATCTTATGTACACGTACCATTTCTTACTCTAGGGAGACTATATGGTATTTATATATGTGAGTTTGATTTATTTCACTTATGAGTATGGTCTCAAGTTGCATCCACTTATTTATAAATGTCTTAATGTGATCATTCTTTCTAGCTGAGTAGTACTCCATTGTATAAAAGCACCACAATTTTTTAATCCATTCTTCAGTTGATGGGCACTTAGGTTGTTTCCAAGATCTGGCTATTACAAATTGTGCTGCTTTAAACATGGGTGTACATATATCACTGTGGTATGATGTTTTCAGTTATTCTGGGAATATGCTCAGAAGTGGAATAGCTGGGTAATGGGACTTCCAATCCCAACTTTCTGAGGAATCTCCAGACTGACCTCCACAGTGGTTGCACCAGTATACACACCCACCAACAGTGCAGAAGAGTTCCTTTTTCTGCACAGCCTCTTCAGAATTTGTTGTTAGCAGTTTCCTTGATCCTGGCTATTCTTTCTGGAGTGAGATGGAATCCCAGCATAGTTTTAATTTCCATTTCTCTACTGACCAATGATGATGAACATTTTTCATGTATTTATTTGCCATTTGTATTTCTTCATCTGAAAACTGTGTGTTCATCTCAGATGCCCATTTTTGGATTGGGTCTTTGAATTTTGGGGGTCTGATTTTTTAAAATTCTTTATAATTTCTAGGCAGAAATCCTTTGTCTGAGGGACAGTTCATTAAGATTTTTTCCCAGTTTGTGGGTTTTCTTTTCACTATGCTGGAGATTTCTTTCGACATGCAGAAACTAATAAGTCGTGATCCCAGTTATTGATTCTGGGAAGTATTTCCCATGCAGTTTGATTCTTGTTCATGAATTCTCTACCTACCCCTATGTCTTCAAGATTTTTACCTACTTTGTCCTCCAATGGATTTACTGTTTCTGTTTTAATATTTAGAACTTTCATCCATTTAGATTTTGGTTTAGTACATGGTGACAGGCATGGGTCTAGTTTTAGTTTTTAGCATATGGAGAGCCAGTTTTTCCAGCACCATTTATTGAAGAGACTATTGTTCTTCCAGTGAACATGCTTGGCCCCTTTCTCAAAGATGAGGTGGTTGAGTGTGTTCATAGTTATTGTTTTATCTTCTAGTCTATTCCATTGATCTTCAGGTCTGTTTTTATTCCAGTACCATGCTGATTTTATTACAGTAGATTTGTAGTATAACTTCAAGTCAGGGACTGTGATGCCTCCTACCTTGGCTTTACTGCTTAGAATTGCCTTTGTTATTCTAGGTCTCTTCTGCTTCCAGATGAATTTTAGGAGTGGTTTCTCTAGATCTATGAGGTATGTTAGTGGTATTTTCATTGGGATTGCATTGAATGTTTATAACAATTTTGGGAGAATGACCA
Source organism: Hydrochoerus hydrochaeris (assembly GCA_004027455.1). NCBI lineage: Eukaryota > Metazoa > Chordata > Mammalia > Rodentia > Hydrochaeridae > Hydrochoerus > Hydrochoerus hydrochaeris. The sequence goes on along the minus strand of PVLA01002230.1, from coordinate 23,509 downwards.
TTTTCACAATATTTATTCTTCCTATCCATGAACAAGGGATGTCTTTCCATTTTCTGAGGTCCTCTTCAATTTCTTTTTTCAGGGTATTATAATTTTCCCTGAATAGCTCTTTTGCTTCTTTCATTAGTATTTCATTTTTTGGATGCTAATGTTAAGGGTGTGGCTTCTCTTATTTCTCTCTTGGTGATTTATTTGTTAGTGTATAGGTATGCTATTAATTTTTGAGTATTGACTTTGCATCCAGCTACATTGCTAAATTTATTTATTGTATATAGGAGTCTTTCAATGGAGTTTTGGGGGTCTTCTATGTAGAGTATCATGTTGTATGCAAATAATGATAGTTTAACTTCCTCTTTTCCTATCTTTACTCCTTTTATTTCTCTCTCTTGTCTAATCACTCTGGCTAGTATTTCCAGTACTATGTTGAGTAGGAGCAGTGATAAGAGACATCCTTGTCTTGTGCCTATTTCAAGGTACAGGATTTCAGTTTTTGGCCATTTAATATGACACTGGCTGTTGGTTTGTCATAGATGGCCTTTATCATATTGAGGTAAAGACCATCTATTCCAATTCTCTGTAAGGTTCTTATCATGAATGAGTGTTGGATCTTATCAAAAGCTTTTTCTGCATCTATAGAAATGATCATGTGATTCTTACATTTGTCTCTATTTGATATGGTGGATTACATTTATTGATTTACGTGTGTTGAACCATCCCTGCATGCCTGAGATGAATCCCACTTTGTCATGGTGTATAATCTTGTTGAAGATTTGCTGCATCCTGTTTGCCAGTATTTTACTGAGAATTTTTGCATCTATGTTCATTAGGGAGATTGACCTGTAGTTCTCTTTTTTAGTTGGTTCTTTCTCAGGTTTTGGTATAGAGTAATATTTGCTTCCAGGAATGACTTAGAGAGAATTGCTTCCCTTTCAATTTCATTGAAGAGTTTAAGGAGTGTTGGCATTAAGTCTTCTTTGTATTTCTTGCAGAATTCTGCAGTGAATCCATCTGGGCCTGGGCTCTGCTTTGTTGGTAAGGACTTAATTACATTTTCAATTTCATTAATTGAAATTGGGATATTCAGCAGTTTTACATCTTCTTGATCCAGCTTTGGTGGTTCATATGTTTGTAGGAATCTGTCCATTTCTTCCGTGTTTTCAAACCTATGAGAGTAGAGGTTTTCTAAATAAGTGTTGATGATCTTCTGTATTTGCACAGAGTCTGTAGTGATTTCACCTTTTTCATTCTGTATTGTATGAATTTGAGTCTTTTCTTTCTTTTTTAAATTAGGTTGGCTAGGGGCTTATCAATTTTATTTATTCTTTCAAAGAACCAACTCTTTGATTCATTGATTCTTTGAATTGTTTTCTTAGTCTTTATTGCATTAATTTCTGCTCTGATCTTTATAATTTCCTCCCTTTTTTGGATTTGGGCTTCACTTGCTCTTCTTTTTCTAGATGTCTGAGGTGTAGTATCAGGTTGTTTATTTGTGTTCGTTGTTTTCCTAATGTGGGAACTCAGTGCAATAAATTTTCCTCTGAGGACTGCTTTCATTGCATCCCACAGGTTCCAGTAAGTTGTGTTTGTATTTGCATTTGCTTGTAGATATTGTTTAATTTCTTCTTTAGTTTCCTCTGTGACCCATTGATTGCTCAGGAGTGTATTATTCAATTTCCATGTGTTTGTGGAGTTTTTGCAGTTTCTTTTGTCATTAATTTCTAATTTCATGGCACTATGATCTGATAACATGCATGGGATAGTTTCAATTCTTTTTCATTTACTTAAATATGTTCTGTGGGCTAGTATATGGTCTATTTTACAGAATGTATCATGTACTGCTGAGAAGAATGTATATTCTGATGTTGTTGGATCGAACACTCTGTATACATCTATCAAATCCATTTGTTCACAGGTGTGATTCAGTTCTGTTATTTCTTTACTGATTTTCTGTCTAGTTGATCTTTTTTTCTTTTTGAGACAAGGTCTCACTATGCAGTTCAGGCTGGCCTTGAGCTCACTTTGTAGCCCAGATTTGTCTCGAACACACAGATCCTCCTGCCTCAGCCTCTTGAGTGCTGGGATTACAGGTGTATGTCACCACATCCTCTACCCTCTAGAATTTTAAAGCATGTTGTTCTTTCTTTCTCAAATAACTATTCTCCTTTTGAGGAACAGTTCTGGATTGCTACTGGGCCTTAACAGGACTGAACACCTACCATAAGACATCAGCGAACCATGTAGCCTGAGAGTCCTCTCACAAACTTCTCTGATCCACTTGGCCATAAGCTTAGTCATCTATTATCAAATAAAATGGTATGTGGATGACCAAGACTGCTAGGTCCAGCAGGTACTTATAGAAGATCAGTTACATGAGCAGATGGTTCAGTCTCTTCTGACACTGCCTCCTCTCCTTCAACCCATGCCTATGGTATTGCAGAATGTTCTTTATATCCAGGATGACTGAGGAAGGAAAACTGAGGCCTGATTTAAAATAGATTCAGACATTATACTGATACCACCCCAAAGTGGAGAGATGCAGCACTATAAGTCTATTCAGGGATACCCCAGAATGACAGTGGTGAAATTCTTCTCCAGTGGGCAGAATGTAGAGTAGTATATCTATCTGTCCACTATGTCTGGAGTGAGAAATGGACAGAAGTATTGATGTGTGGTCAGGAACTTGAAGGCAACAGGAATAGAAGATTATTGAAAGGGAAGAGATATGTGGATGGACCTCTCTGAGTGGGTACAATGAAGATACTGTTTGACATGTAAATGTCCATCAAAAGACATACACTATACAAGAGATCCCTAAAAAGCAGGTGGACAAAATTTTGTGCTCTGTTGCTATTAGTCAACCTCTTTCACCAGCCACTCCATTATTTGTTCCCTTTACCCATAAACAAAGATGTCATGGCGGTAGGGATGGAAATTGTGCTTGGGCTCAACTACATGAACTTTCCCTTACCTAGGATGGCATGGTTAATGCTGTTACAACATGCCTAATCTGCTAACCTGGAAAGACAGAAGTTTAGTTTCTGCTATGGAGGATTGTATTGATTATACTGAAACTCTTTCATCATGGAAGGGGAGATAGATTCATCCTCACAGAAATAGACATATATTCTAGAGATGGTTTTTCTCTTCCCTGCTGGTAATACTTGTGCCCAGAACAACTATTATGCATACTCTTTTCATAGCATTGCATTTGATCCATAGACTCACTTCACACCAAAGCAAGTGCAGCGGTGGGTTCATGCCCGTGGGATTAATTGGTCTGATCACATACCACACCATCCTAAAGTAGCTAGCTTAATAAAAGGTGAAATGGCTTACTGAGGACTCAGGTATAATGTCAGTGGGGGAAACAACACCTTAAAAGGTTTGTATTCTATTTTATCGTATGTAGTGCACACTTTGAGTTAGAGATTATTATATAGTGATGTCTCTCCCATAGCCATAATAAGTGGGTCCTAGACTTAAAGGGTAGAAGTGGGAGTGGCTCCTCTCATTATTACAACTAATAACCTATTCACAGAACTTTTGCTTTCTGTTTGGAAATCTTAGTTCCTTACGATGCTTCTTCCAGGGCCAGGGATACAACTCAATGGCATAGTGCCTGCCTGGCAAGCGTGAAGTCATAAGTTCAATTCCTGGTACAAAAACAAACAAACAAACAAACAAACAAAAAACAAGATGCTTCTACCAAACATGGTATAATGGTACACACTTGTAATCCCAGAACTCCAGGAATCTGAGGCAAGAGGATCACCTTGGCAACTTAGTGACTTAGTGAGACCCTGTTTCAACATTAAAAATAAAAAAGGGCTTAGGATGTAGCTCAATGTGAAGGCCCTAATACCGGTAAAAATCCCCACTACCAGAAAAAAAAGATGCTTTTACCAACGGGACAACAATGATTCCACAAAATTGAATATTTTGGAAATTTTGGACTCTTTATGCCAATGAAACTACAGGAAAAGAAAGGAGAGCAAAAGATAATTTATTGGCTCAAATGGTTGATTCTAATTAGCAAGTAGAAACTGGGTGGTTGCTACACAATGGAGACAAAGAAGACCATTATGCAATGCAGAGAATTGTCTAGAGTTCTTCTTAGTGTTTTCATGCCCAATGAAAAAGGATAAGGATAATTATAGCAACCAAAAACAAATAGAATGATCAAAGACCCTCAGATCCTTAAGGAATGAAAGTTTAGATGACTCCATCAGTTGACAAAGAACATCTAAGGTTCTAGTTGAAGGTAGGGGAAATAGATAAAGAAGAGAGCCATAAATGTCAATTACAGCCTCATGATCAAAGGTAAAAATAAGTACTATAATATTTTTGTTTATTTCCCTTTTTTATTATGTGTGTACATTTATTTGTATATGCTAGCCATTTTCTTTTTCCTTTTCCCACAGTCTTAGCTACTTTTCTCTTTGCTGAGACAAAATATCCAACACCCAAAATTAAAGGAGGAAAAGTTTATTTAGCTCACAGTTTGTAGAGGTTTCCATTCATAACTGGCTGGTTCCAAAGCAGGGTGGTTCCATAGCAGACTAGCATCACAGAGGAAAACCAGTTCACGGAGCCCAGAATATAGCAAAGCAAGCAAGGGATGACCACAGCCAGCTCTTTCTATCTCTTATATCTTATCCAGGCTACTTAGATCAGGTAGCAGTCACATCCTTAATCCTAGTGCCCTTGATCCTAGCACTGTATCATGAATCAGTCCCAGTGTCCCAAACTCTAGATCCAGCCACCTTTGAAAAAGTCCCACCTAGGACTGGCTGCATGAGGCTTTGTGGGGACATCTAGACACAAGGTACAATATTCCTCCATTGTTATTTTACATACAAATAGTTGTTGGAAATTCATTCTCAAGTTATTCTTCAGGTAATAGGATATCAGTTGGACCATGACTAAATTTAAGAAGTCACTAATATAGACACTAATGGATACAATTACTTCTAAGACTGTGTCTTCTCATTTGGAGAAAAGGATAACAATTTCTTCTCTTGTAAGGATAGCTATATCCTCTTAGGTAGAATTAAAGTTGTTCTGTATATAAGAATTAAAATGTGTGTAGAAGAGTTAGAGTGTGAACTTATCAGCCTTTGCCTCTGGTATTCAAATTTACCCATCATGCTTGCTCTGTGAAAACAGATTTGATCCACTTAAATATTTTCCTTTTGCCTACTGGCTCTGAAACTTTGCCAGTAGAAGCCAATGGAGAGAAACTTCAAGAAGGAAAAGGGTTTTACTTTCCTGTTCTTGTGTATTATATGCATCTTTCTCCAGCACCATGTTCTGTAGCACTCACAGACTCTATAGTATCTGGCTACTGCAGCATATGGTGACCAATAGTATGTGTTGGTCAGAGCCTTCTACCTGGAGTCATCCATCAGGCTATTAAGTAGCAGTTTGCCTCTGACTCCTGAGGTATTCACAGCTTCTCCATTTTCCAGCTCCTGTTGTGGATGGCAGCTAGCAGTACCCAATAGCTAGCAACTTTCCCCAGCACTTTCCCTCAGGTAGTTGCGAGCAAAGTGACTAATTATACACCTCCTTCTATAGTTTGGTATGGTTTGAGTGTTCCCTAAAGATTCATGAATTGGGGGCTTAGTCCTCACTCAGGGCGGTAGTATTAGGAGATGGTGGGATTAAGAGATAAAGCTTAGTGGGAAGTCTTAAAATCAGTTGGAGTGTTGCCCTTAGGATTATGGGACCCAAGTCTCGACCTGGCAATGTGATCACTCACTCTCACATGTGATCCTGCCATTGTTATCATCATTAGGCGACTCAGCCACAGAGGGGTCAAAATACCTGACACTCACTACTTAAAGAAGGAAATGGTTTATTTAGCTCATAGTTTTGGATGTGTCAATCCATAATTGGCCACCTGCAAGGCAGAAACATAGCAGAAGGGTGTGGTAGAGCAAAGCTGCACACTTTGTAGCAGCTGGGAAGCAGAACACAGATGAATGCCTCCTAGAGATATAACCTCCAAAGACACATTTGTAGCTGGGCCTTACCCAGTGGATTGATCCACTGATAAGTATATCACACTCATAATCCAGTCACCTCTCTAGGAGTCTCTTAATCTAGTCAAGTTGACAATTATGAAATGTAATCCTAGGCAATTTTATGTTTCGCTCATTTGTTTGCTTTCTCTTAGAGAACATGGTGTTACATTTTTGGTTGTCTTAAATATGTGAACCATTGTTTCATATATTTTATCTTGTTTTTCAGTTGTTTGAAGAAGAGACAGACATGGTGGCACACACATGTAGTCCCAGTACTTGGGAGGCTGAGGCAGGAGGATCACTATGAGCTCAAGCCCAGCCTGAGCTACATAGTGAGTTTAAGGCCAGCCTGAACTACATAGTGGGGGGCTTTAAATAAATAGAGTAAATCTAGTCCTCATTACCCCATCGTGGATGGAAAAAGTTTATTTTCTGGTCCTTGTTCAAAGACTTTATCTTTTGGAACTCATACTAAGCCATCCATCAGCAGAATTCCCACATCCTTAACCTTTTCTCTGAAAGTTGAACTCATCTTCTTGTTCCAGTAAAAATATAGATGAATCTTCCTTGACATTACTGAAGCTCTGTGAAGCTTTAGAAATTTTTCTCTCCTACAGTTCACATACCAAAGATTCCAGAGATACAGGCTTCCTAGCACTTCACAATACATCCCAGACTATACTCTCTTCCTTCTCAGGAAATCCTCCACATCCTTTGACCATCAGATTCCATGGCATTCTATTCATCTTTTTAACATCCATGAATGAAGCTCCTCATCAATCCCTATCAGTTTTTGAGTATTTTATTCTGAGCTTAATGTCACTCTCTACTAAAACTCTTGTGCTGAATTTTTTGTTATATCAAAATCCACATTTATACTGAACTCAAAATGTATATTTCAAACTTCTGACTTTTTCTCTGTAAGCTCTTCTCTATTGATTTTGTGCCACTCTGCTTTGTTGTTACCCATCTTAGACCTTGCAGTTAATATATTTATTTTCAGCCCCTCCATAACCTCAAATTCAATGCTTTATTTAATGACCATCACAAGACCTTCTATCTCATCTCCTTTTTTGGTACCAAGAATTAAACTCAGGATCATGTACTTATCACACAAGTGCTGTGCCACTGAGCTATATCCCTAGCCCTTATCTCTTTATATTAGTCAGAGCTCTCCAAAGAAACAGAACCAACATACACAAATTCTCCTCAACATGTAATAGGGTTACATCCCAATAAGATCACCTTAAATTGACTATATCACAACTTGAAAATGCATTTAATGTACCTTACTTACAGAAGACCATAACTCATAAGCATAGTACATTGTAGAATATCGGTTGTTTTCCTTCCAGATCACATTACCGACTGGGAGCCACAGTTCACTGCCACTGCCTAGCATCACAAAATAAAGTAATATTGCATATAACTAATCTGGGAAAAGATCAAAATTAAAAATCCAAATAGAGCTGCTACTGAATGCATAGTGCATTTAGACCATAGTAAAACTGAAAAATCATGAACCATCGTAAATTGGAGATCACTGGGGGTGGGGAGAAGGGAACAGATAGAGAGGAAGAGAGGGAGGCAGAGAGAGGGAGAGAAGCAAGGCATTGGGTAATCTAATAATTAGGGAGGCTGATGAATTCAAAATCTGCAGGGTGAGTTAGCAAGCTGGAAACCAGGAGAACTGATATTGTTGTATTTAGTACAAGTCTGAAGGCCTGAGACCCAGGAGAACCATGGTGCAAGTTCCAGTCCAAAGGCTAACAGGCTCAAATTTCAGGAAGAGCTAATGTTTTAGTTTGAGTCCAAAATAAAGAGGAAAAAAAAAACAATGTTCAGTTTGAAGGCAGTCAAGCAGAAGAATTATCTCTTTGGAATGTGTCATCTTTTTTGTTCTATTCAGGTCTTCAACTGACTGGATGAGGCCTACCCATCAGAAAGGGTCATGTGCTTTACTCTATCTACTGATTTAATTTCATACAAAAACACACAGTAACAAGAAAAAAATGTTTGACCAAATATTTGGGCACTCTATGATCAAGTGGAATATAAAATTAACCATTATAAGTTTTTTTTCATTTTAATCTTCATTTTAAACATATGGTTTTTAAGAAGTTAGTGTCAATATAAAAACAGAAATGCAGGGAAGGTAAGACAGGTTGTGGATATCTTCCCAAGGATGACATGCTCAATAAAAAGCACATCACAAGATGAGCCTATTGCATACTCTCGGTCCTATCCAGCAACACTGTCATTTACAACAGAATCTCTTTACCAGTTAAAGTGGTGTGACAATGGTGTGATTCCAAGTCAAGTAGGTAGTGGCAAGGTGTTGTACCTGATTCAGAACCTGAATGGGACCACACAATAGCAAAAGCAATCCTAATATAATAACAAACTGAGTTTTGATTATATCCCTGCTATCCCAACATAACAATAGTTATGAATAAGCCTAAAGAAAAATGTCCAAATAGTACAAGCACATTTAAGCATATTTACATGTATGACCTCATTTAATTAACAGAGATAAGAAACCCATCCTTAAGCACTGCAGAGCCTAATTAACTTACTTTACAATTCAGAAATGTTATAAAATTATTTTAAGTTCCTATTTTTCATTTTTTATTGTAATCCCAAATATTGTATACAGTTATCCAAGTATCATAATCCCCTTTCCAGTTTTCCTCACAATCCAAATAGTTGTATTTGTAATCTTATTGAGATGTTATTGGAATCCCAACAAGTTAATTCCAATCTACTACCTCCAGTGCAACCCATGGTGAGAGTAAAGTCACCAAGACATATTCAAAGTTAAGGGAAGTTGGGGGCTAGGGATTTAGCTCAGCGGCATAAGCACCTGCCTTGCAAGTGAATGGTTGTGAGTTCGATCCCTGGTACTGATTAAAAAAAAAAACAGTTAAAGGAAGTCAAGGGGTCCTAAGCCTGATCCAAAAGAATTTATTATCTCATAAAGAAGGGACTGGCTCCAGGATGAGTGACAGTGAGGTTGGCAGAAATTATATGAGTAATTTGAACTGGCTTGCCAGGTAGGGAGAAAAGCATCTATGCAAAATGCAGAGATAATGATCAATTTGCATAATTCAATTAAGATAGCAACTGAATTGTTTTAGGAGGCTGTTGCTTCAGTTTCTGATATGTAAACTTTTGTGCCCTGGGGAGTCATAGCCTCTTTACCTTGAGGCTCATACCCAGTTGACATTCCTGGAGCTGATTGGCTCTACCATCCCACTGTACTTATATATTTTAGAGAGAGCACTATGCAAGGAAACAGGAGACTGTCTGATGGCTTTAGAGATTACATACCAGTACCTTGGCTAGCCTTATTTGCAATGCTTAGAGCCAATTGAAGAGAGAAGGGAATACCATAGTCAGCTCTGTACATATCAGTATAAGGAAATAAGTCTCGATATAATCAAAGTTGCAACAATTGTTCTGCATTCAAGGGGAGCCACTCAAGTTGTCTCCCACAATTTTCTTCATAAAAACCCCAGGTTATAATAAAGACTTCCATACTCTTTGCTCCAAAATTAAAATCAAGTATTACTTCTACCATTTTGTTGAATTTGTTTGACTTTATGTAGAAGCCATGTGTCTCATGATTCTACTACCTTTCTGAATAAAACATGGAGTTCAAATGATTACACACAGAATATGGCCTCAAATCATGCCAAGGAGGAGTCACACCTCTTAAGAGTCCAGCTAATGCCAAAAGAAAGGTCTCTACAACCAGAGAAAAAATTATCAAGTTCTTGCAGATGATGGTCTAAGGAGTCCATAGGACTTACCTGGTTCTCTTAAACCACTAGCTCTGGCAGAAACCAGCAACAGTATTGTAAAGACACTCTGGCAGCCCTGTGAAGAGGCCTATGGATGTGGATTCTCTAACCTCTGCCAAGCCTTCAGATGACCGCAGCATTACAAGTCTTATACTTGGCTTCTCTTTAGATTGTAGAAATTTTTGCCTTTACAAGTCTAGTCATTATCAAGTTGGCAACCACACACACAGTCTTAAATCACACTTAATCTTCAAATGAAGACAATAATAACCTAACCACCTAATATGATATAGTTATCCTACATACAAATGAAAAACACATTAGCTCCTTTCCTAGAAGTAAGGTCCTTGAGTGATCTTTACTCTTCTGGATAGCTTCTAACTTAACCATGATGCAAAGTTAATACATCTTATGCTACCTGATAAGGTGATAAGGCAGGGAAAAAAACCCAAATTAATTGATACACACAAAAATATATTCATAATGAAGCAAGGAGAAAATACTCATGAGAATTACAGCCCTTTTTTTGGTAACTGGTCATGTGGCTGTAGCTGATATTTATGAGTACCTTCTGTTACTTGCTCCATATTCTTTTTTCTTGAGCAACTACTTCAGCTGAATGAAAATTTACTGCAAAGAATTGGATTTAATAAAAAGACATTTAATATACCTACACTACTGAATGTCTTATATATAGCATTTTTATATACACACATGTTCATAACAAAATAAAGAAGAAATACTCATAAAATTATAGTTTTAGTTTCTGCAAATGGTCACATGATCATAGCTGTATTTTTAACTACCTGCTTCTACCACTCATTTCATATTCCCTTTGCACTCAGTAAGCATCTCAGCTGGTTGTGGTTCTTATCTGATGGGGTGACTCAAATCATTTGCTATCCTGCCTGGACTCAGTCATTGCTCTTTTCCATTGACCTTAGTTGCAGAGAATGAGAATACTAAGAGATGCCTCAAGGGATCTCTTGGATTCCAAAATATTCTTCCTTCCACTCCTACACATTAGCAGTCCAAACCCCCTTGGTAGTCAGGATCAGTCGCACCAATCAGCACCATAACTCCTTCCTTGCCTGTGGATTCAGAGGCATGAGGAAGCCAGAGTGGTGGGGTGGCTGTCTTAATTTTCCACTCAGTGGAATCATGTCTCTGATGGCAGCATTCTTCCCTCCACAACTAAGATCATTAGTCTAGCACAAACTAGCAGGAACAGGAACTATCCTGTGGCCCAGTTAAACTGACATATAAAATTAACCATCACACCTTCCAACTCGTTAGAACTTTAAGTTTTAGATGTTATAGGACATTAATGTTCTTCATGTATTCCACATAGAATACTGAGAACAGACAAACAATACAGAAAAGGCTCTTTGGCAAAGATTTTCTAGAACTCATAGTATTCCTCACCAAACACTACAAAGAAAACAGTTGCAGTCAAGAGAATAAGTTTGAGCCCACCTGGGCAACAGTGATTTAGTAAGGCCTGTCTCAAAATAAAAAATTAAAAAGGGCTGGGGATGTAGTTCAGTGAGATGGCCCTGTGCTCAATCCTCAGTACTTTTAACTACAAAAAAAATTAAGAGCAGTTGTGGTGGTGCATCCTGCAATCCCATTACTCAGAGGGCTGAGGCAGGAAAATCACCACAAGTTTGAGGCTAGTTTCAGCCATACAGTAAGTTCAAGGCCAGCCTGAACTACACAGAAAAACTCTGTCTCAAAAAAAAAGGTTAAGCAAACAATGGATAGGGGACTTTGACAGAGAATTTTTGTTTACTTAAAAAAGATCAAACCAAGCTATCAAACATTTCTTCCACCTGCTGAAGATCTTTTTCATGATGCAACTTAAAAGGAGGTTGCAAAGGACTAGAGAAGGGGCAGACTGTTGTGAATATAATGTTTTAAAGCACAAGGTCAGAGACTTGTTTAAATCTCTACATATGTCGCTGAGAACTATATTATTAGGTATACAAATACACAGAGATAGTAATTATATGGTATTAAAATAGATCTAGCTATATAACATATATTCTGTCACTTTTACCTGTTTCGGAGAATAACCATATAAAGAAAGATCTAATGGGTACAATGGTGCATTCCTGTAATCCCAGCTATTTGGGAAGCTAGTGCAAGATCCATCTGAAAAACAAAGAAAGATCTATAGTTTACCCTTTTGCCTGTAACTCCTAAACACTCACCAATGGTAATAATTGACCTTGAGCAACAGCTGGAGAACCCTAGAGACCCCACTGCTGTCTAGATTCTGCACCTAGAGGACCCCTTCCTGCTGCACGTGTGTATAACTGCAGAAATAACTAACTGCAACTTGCTTAAGTTCACAAGCAAGTTAAAATATAGAGATCTAGCTACAAGATGCAGCAGCAAAGATAGAATAAACTGAACTTGTTAGAAAGGAAACAGGGGCACAAGCACCTGGCTGGCAAGTGCAAGGTCATGAGTTTGATCCCCAGTACAAGAAAGAAAGAAAGGAAACAGGAAGCTGAGAATGGTTGCACATACCTGTAATCCCAGCATTCAGGAAGCTGAAGCGGGAGAATCCCCTCAAGTTTCAGGTCAGCCTGAAGTACATGGTGAGTTTAAGGTCAGCCTGAACTACATAGTAACACTGTCTCACACACAAAAAAAGAAAACAAAGAAAAAAAAGAAATGAAAATGGAAGATTTGCAGTTGTTATTGTTAAGATCTGAAGTGTATACCAAAGATCCATGTGTTAAAGGTTTAGTTGCACTATTGAGAGGTGGTGGTACATTTAGGAGGTGGGGCATGGTGGCAAGAAATTAGGTCACTGAGAACATGCCCTCAGAGGATATATTGGGACCCCAAACAGTTCCCATATCTCTCTGTCTCTCTCTCATTTGGTTTGGGTTTTTTGGAGTTTGTTTGCTTTTGCTTCCTGGACACCATGAGGTGAATAGCCTCCTCTGCCATGAACTTCCACCATGATGTACTGCCTTGCCACAGGCCCAAAGCAATGGGATCAAGTGACCATGGACTGACACTTTTGCAACTGAGTCTAAATAAATCTTTCTAACCTTTTCAATTGATTATGTTAGGTATTTTGTCATAGTAACAAAAATCTAACATAATCGCTTGTGCTTCTTGTATTTTTTTTATAAAAATCAGCAGATTCAGGTCTATATTCTTATTTATTCTTTATTATCAAAAGACATCACCCTCTTTTTAAAAGCCAGTTGACTAAATGACCAATTCACCAAACAATTACTTCTCCTGTAACCCAACTAATGGAAGCTAATTTGCTGCAAAATCAATGTGCTGAATTCCTGAGGATTTTTAAAAATTCTGAGTTTCTTTTTAGTCCCAATTGGCACCAAAAACCATTAACCAAATCTAGGTTAATTCTCTATAACTGTTCTGCAGTTACAAGCAGCAATATTGGTTATAGCAAAGCCAAATCTTGGGAGGAAAACTCCCTAAGGCATGGATGACTTGGTCAGTTTATAATAAGGCATCCCAGGAAGACACTGGGCAGATCCTCTTTCTATTGGGGCCTGGACCTAGAGATTTGGCTGAAGGATCAAGAAGTGAAGGTGAGGGGTTACAATATCCATCTCAAATTGGAGCTCATCCAAGAAACAAAGAGAGCCATGAGTTGAGCCCTACTCAAGACAAGGCTCTAGTAAACTTTATGCCTTTAGATTTGGCAGTGGATTCTTAGGTTCAACAACAGAGAGATTGAAAACCATCAAAACTGAAAACTCTTGTGAGGCATAGTAGTACACAACTGTAATCCAAGCACTTAGGAGGATGAAGCAGTTATAGCCTCAGCACTGCAAAAAACAAAACAAATAAAAACCCTAAGAAAGTGAAAAAACAACTTACAGATAAAAGTAGAACATATTGGCCAAAGATTTATCTCAGTAGCATAAGCAGCTGCCTGGCAAGAGTGAGGTAGGGAGTTTGATCCCCAATACCAAAAAAAAAACTTTTTAAGTAGGACATATTTGCAAATTGCATATCTGATAAGAGTCTAAGATCCAGAATATATAAAGAACAGTTACAACCCAATAAAAAGAAAAACAACCTGATTTTCTAAAGACAAAGTCTCACAATGTTGCCAATCCTGACCTCAAATTGGCAACCTTCTTGCTTCAGCTTCCCAAATTATTGGGATTCCAGGTACATACTGGCTAACAACTTGTTTTTTTTTTAATGAGCAAAGTACTTGAATAGGTGTTTCTCCAAAGAAGATGATCAAATGGCCACGAAGTACATGACAAGATAGTCAATATCATTATTCATTAGGGAAATGCAAATCAAAGCCACAATGAGATTTCACTTCATCACCCTAGGTTGGCAGCAATGAACAAACAAAATAAATGCAACAGTGAAGATGTGGGGCAGTTGAGACCCTCACACATTAATATAAAATGGTTTGGCTACTGTGGAAACAGTGTGATGGTATTTCTAAAAGGTAAAATTGAATTACCACACTTTTCAAAAGCTAAATTTATATTATGTGAATTTCACTGAAAGTTTTTTAAAAAGAAAAGAAGAAGATCTAAACTCACTGGGGTGGCCTGGATGATTAAATTTCCCTTCAGTTATCTCTATTATAGCATTTCATGTACATGGGAATGAGTCCCACAGCCTGAGAGACTTGTGATGAAGAGCACAGTTTCTGTCCCTCCCAACTCCAGTCCCAGCCACAATCATTTTTACCTCTTGAACCACTTTCTAATTAGTTCTTCCAGTGCTTTCTGTCATAACTCCAGATTAGCACTGTTCAATGAAGCATCCTGCAATAGTGGAAATGTTATACATTAAACTGTCCAGCCACTAGCTACATATGACTGTTGAGTGCTTAAAATGTAGCAAGTATTACTGAGGGAATGAATTTTTCATTGTATTTTTATTTTTTTGGTAGTGTTAAAGAGTGAATGTAGGGTCTCATGTATGCTAAACAGTTGTTTTACCATTGAACCACACCTCTAGCTCCTAATTGATTTTCTATTTTTTCCTCTCTCCCTCTCTTCTTCCCTCCCTCTTTTCCTCCCTCCCACCCTTCCTCCCTCTTTCCTTTTGGCCAGGGCCAGCTGACCGCTTCCTAGGGAAGGCCAGGCCAGGCCAGGGCCATGCACTAAGTGAGGGAGGAGGTGAGGGTGCACCGGGCCCCACCCAACATCAGCTCTGCTTCCCCAGCGGTTGTCTTTATGTGATCTGGTCTGAGCTGCATGCTGGGATAGGACTGATTCATCTCTTGTTCTCCTAATTGATTTTTATTGCAGTAAAATACATACGCCATAAAATTTACTATCTGTCTTAGTTCATTCCTACTGCTATAACAAAATATCCTAGACTGAGTAGCTTGTGAACAATAGAAATTTATTTCTTGCAGTTCTGGAGTTTGGGAAGTTCAAGTCTAAGGAGTAAGTAGGTTTAGCATCTGGTAAATGCTTACTGTCAGCTTCATAGATAGCAACTTTTGCTGTGTCTTTACATAGTAGAAAGGAAGAGTGACTTGTCTTCACATCACAGATGAGCAAAAAAGCTCACAAGCTCTGCTCAGCCTCTTTCATAGGGACACTAATCCCATTCCTGAGAATATAGCCTTCATGACTGAATTAACCTCCCAAAGGCCCTGCCTCTTAAAACCCCAAAATAGGGATTATGTTTCAACATGAATTTTGGAGGAACACAAATATTAAGACCATAGCATCATCTTGATTAATTTTAAGTGTAAAATTCAGTAGTATTAAATACTTTCACAACCTGATGTTATGGCACACACTTGTAATCCCAGCAACTTGGGAGGCTGAGGTAGGAGCATCACAAGTTCAAGACCAACCTGGACAATTTAGCAAGATCTTGTCTGAAAATTAAGAAGGACAGGCATGTAGCTCAGTGGTAGAGTACCCCTGAGTTCAACCCCCAGTACATCAACAACAACAACAAAGATATATTCACATTGTTATGAAGCTATCACCTATCTTCAGAACATTTTCTTCTTCCCAACCTGAAACTCACACCTAATAAGTAATAACTCCCCATTTGTCCAGGCCCTGGTAAATAGCATTCTACTTTCTGTCTTTATGAATTTTACTTTTCTAGGCATATCATAGCAATGGAATTATACAGTATTTTGTCCTTTTGCATCTGGCTTATTTCACTTAACACAATGTCATCAAGTTCATCTATGTTGTACCATATATCAGAAACAGTCGTGTGTCACTTAACAATGGGTATAAAATTTTGAGAAATGTGTCATTAGGCAACTTTGTTGTGCAAACATCTAAAGCATATTTATATAAACTAAGATAGTTACAAACTCATTAGGTGATATAATTTTTTTTTTGGTGCTGAGGATGGAACCCAGGATTACATGCAAATTAAACATATGCTCCATGAGCTATACCCCAACCCAAGGTGAAGTGGTGCATGACTGTACTTTATTTAATTTTAATTAATTTAAATATAAATAGACACATGTAGCCAGTGGCTATCATATTTCAGTGTATCTCTAAAGATGCTTCTATTGTTTTGTGCCAATTTATCAAGTTGATATAAACTATTTCATAATAGAAAAACGAGAAATTACCTAGCTGACATAGCTCAAGTACAGAGAACTTTCACAGAGATTGTTGATAGAAATTTAATCCCTATTTCTTCCCCATTTCAGGAAAACTGAAGCTGAATTTACATGTATTATGATGAGGATTAAGGGATACATTCTGGATCAAAAAATGTCCAATCATCTTTAAAGAAAGAAGTGAACTACATCTTACCTTATTCTATGGTGGAAGAGGGCTTCAAATAAGATGTCTACCTGCTTCTGATGGGCAGAAAGTGTGCAGCAGAATTATCCTGAGGACTGGCCTGGGCTGGGCCTACTACTACAGTATTCTGCCAGATTCACCCATTTATACAGGCATTTGTTCCATGGCTATTTACATATGTATTACTTAACTCTGTACTAGGCATGTGCTAGCTGCTGGGGACACAGCAGCAAAGCAACCAGATGAAGCCTTCACATGAATGTTATTTTCTCACAGGACAGAGACATGTAATAAACAATGCAAACAACCAAAATATATAATAGATATTGTGAAATAGGAAGAAATTGTTCAAAATAAAGGGGAACTGATCCCAGAGGGTCAACTGGGGGACAGTAAGTTTGTGCTCTGTGCCCCTCCATTATATCATGGAGGTTGGGCCAGCTGGAGGACAGTGAGACTGCTCTCTGCATTCCTCCATAAGTGGGCCAGTTGGAGGAGAATGAGTCTGTGTTCTGCACCCCTCCATTACATCCTGGAGGGTGAATTGGCTAGAAAACAGTGAGTTTGTGATCTGAGCATCATCCATTGCATACAGAAAGGCAGGCCAGATGGAAGAGTATAAGACCAATGGGAACCCCAAGGTCCAGAACAACAGCCCAATGCACAGATGCACACACACCCTTGGAGGGTGAAGTAAACAGTGAGGCCAGTAACATGTGTCTGAAGCAGCAGTGAGGAGACAGCAGTTGGACTCAAGAGAACTCCACCAACAGAAGACCAGTCTAGCCCCCATATCCAAAGGCCAAGATCAGGTCCATACCCAGCACATCTCTGGGATATAACACAGACATTAACACAGAACTGTACACATCAGAAGAAAAAAACTGAATGTATATGCCCCTACAAGTCCACGACCCTGCCAGTGTCATCAGGGACCAGTATCCAGTGTTGGTGGGGAGGACCAGCCAGACAAGCTCCCATGCACCTGCTTCCATTGAGGGAGCCTTGGTGTAACTGCCTGTCTGGAGAAGCCAGCCCTGCACCCCACGGCCTCTCTGAGAACTTAAGATTAAAAAAAAAAAACCCAGGTGATTGACCCATTCCCTTACACTGTGGACTGGCAGTGAATGTGGGAAGTGCCTGGGACCCCACGACCAGCTTGTCCAGAGGAACCCAGGAAAATGTTAAGAGAGATAAAGATGACCATTGTTCCAGAAACAGTCACAGAGGGGGATCGCCAAACAGGGCAGACATTTGAATAGACGGAAAAATGGAGGACCAATGGCAGGAGAATAGTATGGTAGAGATGAGCTAGTGCATGTCAATTGTAACCATTAATGTAAAAGGTCTCAACTCACCAATAAAAAGAAACATGGGCAGAGTGGATGGGGAGACAGGATCCATCAATATGCTGTATACAAGAAACACATTTCACTCAAAAGAAAATTCATGGACTGAAGGTCAGAGGAGACAAGACAATGCTCCTTGTGACAGGGACCCAGAAAAAAGCAGAGGTAGCTTGCCTATTAACTACGGAATGGGTAGGAAAAATATGGTATTTTTATACAATGGAAAGCTACCCAGCTATAAAGAAGGATAACCTTGAGGCTCTTGTAGGTAAATAGATGCAAGTTGAGGTCATGCTCATGAGTGAAATGGTTTGGACTCACATGGTTTAACATCTTGTTGTCTCCTTAATATAAAAAACTGAAGAAATCAGAGGGATTCAAAATGTAGAATAGATATCATGAAGGTGAAATGGGAGGAAATGTCTAAAAAGGGAAGGTGGTAACCATAGTTAATTTCCTATTACCTTGCTTTGAAGTCCTGTATCATTTTCATTGTTTTGTCTGGTTTGGTTTTACTCTGTTTTGTTTTGTTAGATTCTATTATGTTTGATGGTATGGGCAGCTATTTTGAAGATAACAAGATATATTATGGTAGCCATTGGTGATTTCTGATTATTTTGTTTGAAGTCCTGCATTACTTTCATTGTTTTGTTTTGATTGGTTTTATTCTGTTCTGTTTTGCTTGATTTTATTATGTCTTATAGTATGGGCAGCTATATTAAAGATAACATCAGACATTATGGTAGCCATTGTTGATTTCTTGTTATCTTGTTTTGAACTCCTATTTTGCTCTCATTGTTTTGTTTTGAATGGCTTTATTCTATTTCATTTTGTTGGGTTTTGTTGTCTTTAAAATAAAATTTAAAAAAGAAAGAAAGGGGAACTGGGAGTGGAAATAAAGAGATAGAAAAAGATGAGAAAAAAGGATAAAACTGAAAAAATTTTGTAGATAAGGAATGGAAGAAGGTTTGAGGGAAAAAGGTAATGGTAAACAAGGAACTAAGATATATCATGTATAGGTACAAATTCCCTATGATGAGTGTGATCATTATGTATATCTCAACTATAGAAATAAACAATTTTAAATAAATAAAGATGATGATACTGAGTGCAAAGTATAGTAAAGAGAGAATGAGTTCTGGGTGGCTGGAGATATGGAGGGATGGCTAGTTTATGAGATGTAGCAATAGGCCTCACTGAGGAAGTGACATCTGAACAGAGACCTGATGGTAACTTGGATTAGTAACCACTTTCTTCCTATTAAGTCAACACGTTCCTATACTTGCTAGTTGGATCCAAATGTTGATTTGCTACTGGTTCAATTTGGAAGCAAGAATCCTTAATAGGTGGTACTGTGAGTTCTTCCATTAGGAAGCTCACGTCTTCTCTCTCTCTCTCTCTCTCTCTCTCTCTCTCTCTCTCTCTCTCTTATTTATATGTTTTATTGATACACAATACACATAATTATGTTCATACACATATAATAATACATAATTGTTTGTAGGCATAGGACATGGGTTTCTCTCTCATTCTGATGCTGTGGTCCCAGATAGCCCTTGTCTGGACTCATTATTTTATTAGGGCTTTGCAAAATGATGATAGTCAATCACTCTGTCTTCAATTCGATAGCTATTTTTTAAGTCCTTGGTGTACACAGAACACTTTCATACAATTTTTTTCTCTCTTCTTTCTAATACTTCTTTTTTTATTTAAAGAGGGGGGAAGCAAAACAGCAAAAAGAGTAGAAACAATACAGAATTTCAAAAAAATAAACAGTAAGAAATCACTATTTGATACATTACATATTGTCTTCTTGGATATAGTTGTTCCAGTTACAAAATTAAAACATACAAAGTGGACATTCAAACAGTGAGGCTGCAAACAGTTCTGTTCACTGATCCAACAAAAACTTAGTAACATGGTTATCAATCCTACACACTTAAGGTTACATACAGTTATCTATCTTAGAGCACTTTCTTTTCCTCTTCTTGCTTTTTTTTAATTGTTTTATTTAAAGAAAAAATTTTGAAACAGAAAGATGGTATAAACAATACAAAATCTCAAAAACAAAACAAATAGTAACAAGTAGTAATCACTAGTTGATAATTATATACTTTCCTCTTAGATGCAGTTGTTCAAGTTACAAAACTAAAGTCCACAAAGTGGACGTCCAAACAGTGAGACTGCAGTCAGTTTCGCTCGTCCATCCAACTAAAACTTTAGCAACATGTTTATTAATTCCACACACTCAAACATACATGCAGTTATATCCTTTAGAATATTCTCTTTTCCTTTTTTTCCCCTTACAATAACTATAATCCATTCTCGTAAACTACTTAGAAGTTCTGCACATGTATAAGTCTCTACACATATACCTAGCCTTTCTGTAATACTTCTTTTTTGACTCACATGTCATTAGAGTTTAAAATTTATGGAAGTCATCTACAACCCTCTTTCCTGTAGAAATTTAGCTTCTGGATTAATGTCATTTTCTCCAATAGTTCCCATGATCCTAGGTGATCTCATTTTCAGTTAAATGATCCAAATTCCTGGATTCTGATTTCTTCAACCTCTTCTCATCCAGTAATCTCCTCAGCCACTCAATCTCATAGAAATAATTTTAACAGAATCACCCAAACTGAAATAAGTACAGTATCAATTTTATGCATCCCTCGCTAATAAATTTCTTCTATTATTTCAGATTATTTCCTCTAATATCACAACTATAATAATCATCACATCCTAAAAATAGCCACTGAAACATCTCTAAGACTTCACAACCATGGGGACAGACAACTAGTTATATGAAAGACAACTCCTCATGGAAACATCTCTCCAAATTGTTTAAACTTCAAATCGTGACATGGATCCAGGAGAATCTCAGAATCCTCCAAAAATGTACAGAACTCTCCAAACCTCACTGATCAGATGCAAATATCCCAAAGGATCAGAGACTTCACACCCTTAACACAGACCCTTAATAGAATAAAAGTCTCATACTCTGAAATGCATCTGAAAACAGCTTAAATACTCCACAAGTTGTGTACATACCCTCAAAATTTTGAGACTGCAAAACTTCATACAACTTGCTAAAATCTCAGAGGCCTCAAAACCCAGAAAAAGACTCCCCAATTACCTCATACACCACATGTGAATCTTCAAAAATGTTCACAGGTATCATATACCTCCCGGTCCCAAACATATCACAAACTATACACTCTTCAACGCAGACACATAAAAAGCTCATAGGTCATGGATAGTAAGCCTGTACACCTCATACCACAGATACAGAATTACAAAAAGATTTAAAAACCTTATATCTTGTGACACAGAAAACCTGAAATAATATAAAAATTATAATCTGGGCTAGGCATGGTAGCACATACCTATAATCCCAGTGCTGTAATCCCAGGCAGAGGCATGAGGATCTTGGTGAATTTGAGCCCAACCTGGCTACATAGTAAGTTCAAAGGCAGTCTGAACTACATAGCAAGACTGTGCCTCGAAAAATGACAAAAAAAATTCTGGGACACATAAACTGAAATCAGTTCAGTAAGAGAGAGAGAGAGAGAGAGAGAGAGAGAGAGAGAGAGAGAAATTTAAACCAGTTCAGAGTTCATTTTATGACCTTGCCCTACAAAGCATCAGAGAGAACTTATATATGTCCAGATCACAGTCCTAGAAAAAAACTAAGAAATCACACTTTCTAAAAACATACCCTTAGACATAGAGACATCTCACCCTCTAATGGAATTCCCCACACAACCTCAGACAGCATACATCCAGGGATACAGACCACAAAATGCTTGGACAAGAACTAAGTGATCTCATATCTTGGACATAGATATGAAAGACATGAAATATATTTCTGAAAGGTGAACAGGATTCAAAACCTGAAAATTTTAGAGCCTCAATATTCAAGTACATTGAGCTTCAAATGGTCAAAACCAGATCATCAGGGAAAGAGACCCACAAAAGTCGATAGTCCCCACATCCTGGGAAGAAAACCACAAAAAGCTTAGTGGCCTCAGACTCTAATAGAAAATAAACAAACTGACTTGGGAAATCCACAATCAAGGAAAATGGGAGACTAAACAGCTTACAAAGCTTGTATCTTAGACATAGATATCCCCTAGAATCTCACAAAACTCCACGATGGAATACAGAAACTAAAGAGCTAGGAGGTTTGACTGTGTGGGTCTAAAGCTCAAGTAAATCAGATTGCATTTCCCACAGAATTCAGAGTCTCAAACAGATAAATGACACCACAACCTGTACAAAGCCCCTCAAACAGCTCAGAGATCTTGCTTCACAGGATACAGAAATCCCAAAGAACTAATGTCACTGCTATGGTTTGAAAATTGTTTTCCAAAAGCTTATGGTTGAAGATTTAACCCCCAAATTTATATGTTAAAGGTATTTGGAGATGGGACCTTTGAGAGATAATTAAGATTAGACAAGGTCATGAAGGTGGGGCCCCATGATGGTATTAGTGGTTTTGAAAGAAAAGACCAGAGCTAGCATGCATTCTCTGTCTTGTCATATGATATCCCCCAATATGTCATGACACAGCAAGAAGGGCTTCACTAAATGCTGAGAAGCTGCCGCTGCCATGTTTTTGAACTTTCTAGCCTTCAGAATCCTGAGTCAAATAAACTTCTATTCTTTATAAAAAATCTAGTCTTGGGTATTTTATTTCAGCAATAGAAAATGAAGTAAGACAATCACTATATTATAAAATGCTTCTACAGTCTTTAAAATTTCACAAATTGGAATACAGATTCCCAAAATTACTTGTAAATTGAACATCCTGCAAAGACACACTAAAAAATTCATTGACCTCACATTTTGAACATAGCCATTAAATCAATTCAGAAACCTGGCACACAAGCAAACACACTTTAGAAGAGGAATTGGGCCTCAAATTCAAGGATAGAATCTCAACAGTTCAATAATATCTACATGCTAGGTATGGTGTCTACAGCACTCAGAAGGATCACCAAGAGTTTGCGCCTGGGCTACATACTGAATTTAAGACCAGCCTAAACTACACTGAGACTCTGTTTCAAAAAACAAAAACAAACAAGCAACAATATCTACATTCAGGGACACCAACCCTCAAAAATGTCAAATGCTTAAAGATAAAAAGAATTTAAAAAGTCAAATGCTTTACAACCATATAAATGGACTCACAAAGAGTTCAGAGAACTCATACCATGGTAAAATAATAAACAAGATCAGCAAATCCATGCTCTTGGAATTGTGATATTCATATTGGGAAGCAGAACCCATAAAAGTCTAAAAGGCTCACAGACTGGCATGTAGGTCAGAGATCTGGAATACAGCCAAGAAATCTCACACCATGAAACTCAGACAGAGTAATGGTTAATCTTGAGTGTCAACTTAGTTGGCTGGTGTGATGTCTAGGAGGTTAGTAAACACACTTCTGGGTGTATCTGGGTGAGTCATGAGGATATAACCTTGGAGGTTATATCTGGTCCCTGGCCTTTCCCTCTTTGGTGCTCTTCTCCCACTCTCCCTCTCCCTCTCCCTCTCCCTCT